>JAWWES010000011.1:23238388-23287053 GCA_035583135.1 Lophotriccus pileatus | reverse complement strand
CCAAAAGGATGGAAGTAATCATCAAGGCACGGCATGCCTGAATATGAGCTAAGGCAGAAAAAGAGAAAACAAATCAGGATCTTTGCAAAAAAAGTAAAAGTGATTAGAGGGATTGACAAAATTAACAGGTGCAGTAATAAAATGAGTGAATCTTGTCCAACTCTGTCATATGGTTTAGAGAAGCCTCCAAACCTGAGCATGTTCAGCCTTCAAGTCAATCAGATTTCAGAGTTGAACAGCACTTAAACTTTATAAGCTCAGTAAATCCTCTTGGGCCTTTAGTAAATCCTAAAAAATGCATAGTGTCTTATATGGTCATTTATAGGAGCAGAAATAGGTCTCCTACTCACAAGTCCTGGTGAGTTCCTTACACCTGTACAGCTGAGCGCACAGGACACGTCTGAAATCCAGGTGCTAGCCAAGGTGTGCAGGGCTCGGGCATTACAGAGGAACTGGGAAAATGTACCAGCTTTGCTGCTTCCAGGGAGAGATAGGAAAGAATGTGCTCGAGTTAGCAGTGCACTTCAAACTCTGAGTTGGTGTAACAAACAGGAGGTAAGTGGGTCCAAGAGCTCTAGCACTCCTCTCCTCCCTAAGGCATACTCCTGTGGAGAGCTTACAGCTCCTGTGGGCACGTTAGGGAATTTGGTATGCTGACAATTCTGTATCACTTAAGGTCACGGTCTTCATATTTAGGTATCAACTGCACAAAAACCTGGACAAGATTATTAATCAGCCTAAGAGGAAAGATCAAACGGAGACTCTGGGCTCCTCTAAAATGGCACCGCGCACTCGGCAGGTTCCGGTCAAATGGCATTTCGGCACCTTTGTTGTAAGATAAACATGCCAAGCGTCACCAATCTGGAAGGTCACAACTGCTAACTTTGTTGGACTTGATGATCTTAAAGTTCTTTTCCAACATAAATGGTTCTATGACTCTAAAATTATAACCACACATCAGAAGGGTCATAACTGGACTGCAACTGGACACTGGCTTTGTTGACGCCAACATTCAAGCTCTTGCTCCCTGGTCACCTCCCTGTCCTCCACGGTAACCTGCTGGCCAGTTCTGTAGCAGAGTGAGCTCGTAACTCTCCAGACAACAAAAATCAGAGAGAAACAGGAGGCAAAGTGATATTCACATTCCGACTCAGTGGGCTGTACTGCTTAAGGTGCCTTAAGAGTATTGGTCCTGCAAGCCTGAGAATTATCAAAGATAGTAGTAAGCACTCATGAGATAAATTAAAGGATATTAAAGGATAAAATCACTTGAGAAATTAATGCTTTGTTAAGCACTAATTTTAAAATTTTTATGGAAAAAATACAGTGTAAAAAAAGTGAAAAGAGCTCTCAGAGTACCATTGATGCTTCAAGGTTTTTGCCTGCAGAAGGTGCTGTTAGGACAAGCGCTCAACAATGCTTCTTTCTAGTTTGGGCTCTTACACCACGGTGTCAAGAACCACCCATAGCAGGGTCCAACAACTTCCATTTCAGGTCCTGCAGTGTTAGATGGGACTCCCCATCTTTCCAGGACACACAAGCATATCCTCAGGCTAACTGCTTGCAAGCCAGTGGCTGTATTATTTTACCAGTAGAAATGTCATACCATTGTACCGCAATACAATAACCTCAACAGCCTTACCTGAGGACCTGACTTCACAGTTCAGAAAGCTCAGTTTGTTGCTGTGTTTATCTTTAAAATTGGCTTATTCAACAAGATACAAAGTCAGTTCATTTTATTAGTCAATACTAATTGTAAGAGATTATGCCCAAAACCTGCCATTGGAAGAAACAATTATGGAATGTGAAAAAGAAGAAAGAAAGGGAAAAAAAAGGAGTATAAGAAGCATTTGGCAACCAGATCTATCAAATGTCTGACTTAGTTGTGACTAGATAGATAGTGCTAGCTATACAGAGTAGCCAGTCATGGTTTCAATCTTGTAAAATATTGCATTTAAAAAGATCCTCACTTCAAATGTTTGTGATTTAGACTAATGGCTTACTGAACTCAAAAGTGTTAAATCTGTCTAAAAGAACCAAGTCTGATATTTTCCATACACAAACCAAAAACCAGAGGTATTCCACATAGCTCAGCTGCCAACAAGGAAACCTCCAGAGAAAATCTTTATGATCCTTTTGATGAGAGGTAACAAAGACACTTTTGTTTTTTCTCTTCCCCTCCCACCAATCTCTGACATCTTTGCAACAGTTTCAGCTAAGTTTCTAAACAGCACTTTGAACCACGCCTAAACTGATACTGATAATTTTTAGTCTGCCTTGGCTCACGTCTGCCAATACTATAGATATTTCTTAGAGGTCCCACTGTTTGCTCAGCCCTCATTGTTACCAAGCCCATTTTCTTCCTCTTTCCTGCTTTGCCTAGCTGTCCTTTCCACTTTTATCATAATTCAGTATCTTCTTTTTTTTTTTCAGTTCTCCTTTCTAAAAATGATTTTTCTCTACAGTTTTGCAAGTTGGTTTTCCCTTCAATATACAATATACCCCTCAAATACACTGCTGTCTTCTCAACCACAGAACGGACCTCCTTTTCAACAGATCAAATTCACTTCAGGGCCTGGCCCAGTCAGTCACTTTCTGTCTGGCCCCATTTATTTTTTCCTTCCTGCTGACTCCATGTTATCTGCAGTTTTTCAGGAGCTCTCCTGTTGCCTGCCTTTTGTTCTCTTTTACTTTAGCACATCATAATGGTCTTTTCTAACCCCCACCAGTTTCTTTGAAACCCACTTTTTCCTGGGCAGCTCCAGGATGCTGCCCCTGCAGCTCCATCTGCACACCCTCTCAGAAGCAGCACCCCGTGTAAATCCATCAGTGACAAGATGCTGCCTGAAGTCAGTGGCAGTAAGTTACAAACCAGCTCTTGAAGTGTTTTTTACAAGAACCAAATAAAATCCCAGGATCATTAAGGCTGGCAAAGACCTCTGGGATCCTCGAGCCCAGCTGTTCACCAGCACTGCCAGTGCACACTGATATAAATGCTCTGCAGAGGATAATGTCCCATGGATATGATCCTGCTATTACTGACTCTAAGAAGTTTAAAAAGGGTTATATTCCTCCTAATACACTCATGTACTCTAAAAGCAATTGTTAGATAAGACTGAAAGATGGAAAGAACAGATTATTGCCTAAATACTGCATACAGACAGCTTCAGAAAATTGCTATGCTGGTGTTAGAGCTGGTCAACAACATCCCTTTAGTTCAGATTGAGAGAGAAAGTGAATTTAATGCCTCATTCCCACTAATCCTATAGTACACATTCTTCAGATTAGGAGTATCCTCCTACCTATTCAGTTTAACCACCTCCCAGGGTATATTCAATTAGAAAGAAGGCATTTTTATTCTGGATAAGTATCTACATACTGAATTATTCAGGATTAATAAAAAA
Organism: Lophotriccus pileatus; assembly: GCA_035583135.1. Taxonomy (NCBI): domain Eukaryota; kingdom Metazoa; phylum Chordata; class Aves; order Passeriformes; family Tyrannidae; genus Lophotriccus; species Lophotriccus pileatus. The sequence continues at coordinate 23,283,649 of JAWWES010000011.1, read as the reverse complement.
TAGCTTCACTACCTATAACTATCCTCAGAATATTGCCTTAGTGGGACATTTGACGACAATCCACAATTCTGCTGAAGACTAATACAGAGGATGGGAACCAGCAGATTAAAGTTTCCTGATATTTAGAAGCACATCCAAAAAGACATTGGTTAACAGGCCCTGACAGGTATATTAATTTATAACATATACTCCTTGTATAACTTATAAATTAATATATGTATAACATATACTTACTGTATTTCCTGGGTTATCTACAATTTTCAGTCTCAATACACAAAACCCACTACTTCTCAGCTGTAAACAGTATTTCCTGCTATATGAAAAAACTCCAGCTACAGTACATTAGCTATGAAGTATTGCAGAAGAAGGCCTCTACAGTAATTCAAAATAAATAAACAGTTAAAAAATGTCTCCTACTAATTCCTCCCACAAGATGCTAGAGAAGAGATTACACCCTACTTAAAATGCCTATTAAAATAAATGCTTGATCAACCGACTTCATTTGCCATATTTTATAGCCTCTCCTAACATGCTTGACACATTCTGCTGCTTAAGAGAGCTTTTTATTACTTCAACCCACAAAGTCCTTCTTGGCCAGTTATTCTCGAGCACCACCAGATTACCAAAACAAAAGCCTGACTCCTTTTTGCCAATAAAACCTTTAAGCACTATGAACAGGGCTGTGCAAAGTCACGTACCAGGCAGTTGGAGCATAGAGTCAAATTCCCTGCAGTTGGTCACTCCGGTGCTGTCTTCTGCACAGCTCTTCCACAGGTTTTCATACAACGTGGACGTTGTGATCACACTGCCATATATAGTGGAGACTTTCCAGTAATTATTCGGCAAAGTAGCTCCAATAACTGCCAACCCACCCAAGCACAAAAGAAGACCAACAATTTCCAACGCGGCAGTCATGCTTGTGAGCAGTAACAGTTAAGTATCCTTATAATTAGATTACAATCAAGTGAAGCCTTTCAGAAGCCTCCTTGCTGTTTTATCTCTGGGTTTCACTCCAAAATGAGTCTACCTTTGCTCTTTGCTCAACCCCAGAGATAAGGCTTGCTGGGCATGACAATAAGAAGTGGGAGCAGTTCATAATAAAGATATTAGCGTGTAAAAAAAAAATGACAATATTAATTCTTTTTCTAATAGGAAGTGAAAAATGAGCCTCTTCTTTTTCTCAGCTTAGAAAGTCCAGTCAGTATATCTACAAAATGCCTAGTAAGAATGGGACAAATATTTTATTTCTGTCTCTTCTCTGAAGTCAACTGGATTTTACACTAGATTAAAATTTATTGTAATTTTATTATTGATCTCAAAAAACTTCACTGGGTTACTTTCTTGAGGACTCAAACATAGAAAACTTGAGAACAGGAGCTTTATTCTGTTGCTAGAAAATGTAGCACTTTTTTTTGAGTTATGGTCATAAGTAATCCATAACAACTGTACTGCCAGCTTCCTTCAGGAAGGTTAAGTTTGTGGATAAGTGGTTTCCTTTAATATTTTACCGTCTATTGATCTATAGTTAAACACATTCAGTCTTAAAAATAGTGCCATTTACACTGTATTATAATGTGTTACACTGTAATAATGTATGTGTCACAGAAATTAAATATAAGGAAATGAAGGAGCCAGTGTGACAGACCTATCTCAAAAGGAATAAAATGATAAAGAAAAACAGCTATAAGAAAAATAATACATATCAGCCAATTGCATCTGCTTGCTGGGATATCTTAGTATTAAAAAAAAGCTATGCTAAGCAAAGAAGATGTTAAACTTGGTTCAGTTGCTACTGCTCTTGGCTAGACAGAATCATAGACACAATTCACATCACTGCTAATGTTAATACTTTAAGGTATCCAAATGGGGTTAACCATCTCTTGCAGTGATAACCTGCCCTTATCTCCAGGAAATGGAGTCAGAGTTTCTTCATAAAATAATTCTGCTATGATGCAACATGGTAACAGATTCACAGCATTTACATAAGCACTACCAGAAGGATTAGCCTTTGAGAGAGTCACAACTTGCCTATAACAGGTATTTGTTTCTTTTTCAAAATTCCTGGTCACTTTGAACTGATGCTGCAGGTTGGTAGGTTCAGCTGCAAAAGGATATTACGATGCCACTGTGACTTTTTTGCTCCCCTGGCAGCCTAGAGGATCATTGCCATTGATTTAAACAAGACCATATCTGGCAGCACAGATCCTGTGATCCTGTGCAGCTCTGAACTTGCAATCTTTCAAGGAAACCAGTGTGTGTGGTAAGAATTGGTCTTCTCGGGTGACTGTTACAGAATTCTCTCCTTCTGCTAAGTCACTGCAATTTGAAAAATGATGGTGTGGTAAAATGAATACACTGTACCAGTACCCTGGAACACCTTCATCCCATTAAAAGCTCTTCAAAGAGTTTCAAATTAATTTATCCATACACTGGTGACTATGCTGGTGACCTCAGCAATCACTGCTGCTGACAGCACTTTCAAAGATGAGATTAGCTGGGACCTTGAATCAAGTGTCACCAGATATTATATTGCTGCCAATGATAAAAAACTGAAGAATTTTAAAAAAAATCTCTTCCTAATTAAGAATCTATTTCAATAGACAGTCATAGAGCACACATATGAACAAAAAAGATTATACTGCAGGTTATAATGCATGAGCTTTCCCTATACGGCACCAGGAATTTTAATCATTCCCTTTGGGAAGTCACTCTTCAATATGTTAAAGAACATAGGGCTATTCTTTGTTAAATTTCGTGAACTGTAGTTTGGTGAGTGATAGGCAGAACAGCCAGTTCTGCTCTGCAGGAGGCTCTGGATCAGCAGCAAACAAGAGCTGGTGCTGACAGCTTCACATCCACACCTTCCAGAGCCTGGGAGTTTCCCTTCAGGCTTGCTCTAACCCGGTCAGGTGAACTGAATGCTGTCAATGGCTGGAATTCTGGAAGTGTGCTCCTGGAGCACATTCCCCTGCTTTGCCTCATCCACAAGGAAACCAAGACCACAATGCAGACCAGGTGCAGCAAATGGAAAATTCATTACAAAAGTGCACTCCTAAGTAAAAGACTCTCATAGACATGCCAAGACACGACCATATATGATCATAGCAACACGTGACGAGAGAAATTGCTCCTAATCCCTCTGGTGCTGTCACAACAGAGCACATTTGTGTGTAATATGGTTGAAAGAGAGTTTATAGGCAGAAATAGTAGTTTTTAAAATCAGATCATCCAGTACAACGGAGGAAAAAATACTGAAAATATGAACAACCTGAGTGTTTGATCAACATGAGTTGCACCTCACTTTCAAGACCCAGGAATGCTGACTGAGCACTGCAAGCAGAGAAACAGCCCTGCAATAGATGACAGTTACTCTGCAAGCACCACATGATGTGCCTTGGCATGAGGAACCTGTGCTGATTTTAGGGAACATGCAGTTCTTTGAATAGTTCAAGATGATCCACTGAGCCCTGCCAACCAGGGGTCCGGTCTTCCAAATAAGGAGGCCATGGGAAGGGAGGGAAGAGAATCCCTAGGAGGTGACTGCTGCAGTTCACCAGGAACTCTTCTCTTCCTGGGGAATATTTTCTTTCCATGTTGGGTGTAGTGAAACTCTGTTAAAAAAAATAAATAAAAGGAGGCTGTCCTGCATTCCTACATTGATTCTGACTGTCTCCATAACAGGGCTGTAACATCTGCTTCTCCCTGTTACACAAGTCAAGGCAGAGCTGCCACACCATCATAAGCATCCATGCCATCTCACTACAAGAACAGAAGGATTGTTGGTCCCATCTCCTCACTCTAATTTCCATAAATCATACTGAAGTTTCTAGATGAAACCTAGGCAACCTGCTATCTACATAGAGGAAGCCCTAGAGAGGAGCAGAACAGATACTGGGATGGTATGAAAAGCTGACATTGCCTCTGAGGCAATGAGTAGTGTTTTTAAAATGCTTAGAAGCATACAATTAGCCTTCTCTTGAGGCTACAGATTTTGGCCTCATTACAGGATGCTGATACTTATTCTTAAATTGGCACCATTGATAAGAAGGCAAAAGGCCATCAAAGCCAGGGTCCTGTGGAAGAACCATGAATGTGCTGAATCTCGAGAGTTCACTAAACTCTCACACTTCAAAGATCTGTCTCAGGCAGCTCTGACTACGGGAAAGTCCATGTCTGTGTCAAGAAAAACAAGGTTCATAGTCTGTGTCAAAAAAACCAAGGTTCATAGTCTGTGAGACATGGTATTTTGAAGTTTTGACCACTGCATATCAAGAATAAATCAGCTGGAAAGAGTCCAGACAAACAGCAATGACAGTAATCAGGGACCTAATAAAGCAGGGAAGTCTTGAAGAAATTATTCCATTAACATCACTCATAAAGTGCCTGCACAAAACTGAAAGCTGTAAAGGAATAAACAGAAAGCTCCATTTAAAACAGAAAGCTTAACAAAATACCGGTTTTCTAAGGCTGCACTGATAGTATTTCTACACTCACTCTTTTGAGGAAAGATCTTCAGTGTTAGTTCCTCACAGTCCTTTACCATAAAAATGGTGTTCACAGAAAGATGTCTTTAGAATTTAGAACAATTCAAACAAATACTTTTCAGTCCCTACAGAGACATTTCTTCTCTTTCTGGTTGCAGACAAACTACCCTGCTAGCAGGGTCTACCCTAGAAAATACAAAAGCACCAGTGGCACAGATGTATTTTAATCTAAGCCGACCTCTGAGAAATTCTAGAACAAATACACAGGGTTAGCGCAAATATCCAACCAGTTCTGGATTACCTATTTGTCTCACCTACAAGTACAAACAAGCACCAATGCACATAGAACTATGATCTGCTTGTATTTAAGCATTAGGCTGAGTGAAAGAACACTATTTCTCCCAAAACAATTTAAAAAAAAAAAAATCTTAGATTTGTTGTATATCACTGATATCTCTATGCCAACACAACAGAGGTGGCATCAAAGCCACAGCAGTGACGGAGCTGAATTGCAGGCTGAAGGACAAAGGTTTCACAGGGGCCCTTTAACCTGTCTGCATCCACTACAGGATTTGTCCATACCAGACCCTCTGTGACAACAGCACTATGTGCCACCCCACAGCATGCTAACATGCTGTCCAGAAAGAAGGAATAAAACCACATCCCTGGATTTTATAAACACACGCCATGCACACTTACTGTCTGAACTCAACATGTAGAGAAACTTCTTGCACTCTACTGATCCAAGAGCAGTTGGTGCACAGTCCATCCAGAGACCTTCAGAAACCCAGTCTGCAGCAACCAGCTCTGTCGCAGCGTCCAAAACCTTCCATCTGTTGGACATGGTAGTAACAAGTAAAGTGGTGAATCCTGATAAAGCCAGCAGCAATGCACAGATCTGTAGAGAGGATGACACCATTCTTCTGGCAGGAGTTGTCTTCAAAGCAACCTCCCAAGATTCCTGATATTAGAAACCTGTTGAAACAGTTCATACACACAGAGTAAATGGAGTGACCTTTACATAAGCCTGACCAGGGAACTGCAGAACTGGAATCTAAATCTCATTAAATAATTGGAATACTTAAATATTCTATGACACTGAGTATTTTTTTAGGAAAATTTTTACTACTACATGTTTACCACAAAAAAGTACCAACAGAGCAAAACCAGAGGATCTGACTGAGGACTTCTCTACTTTAAATTTGCAGTGTTTCATCCAGTCTTTATCTGTTTGCTAACTCAAAATTCTTTTCAAATTAGGACAATCAACTGCATTTGCACGTCTCCCTATTACAATACCTACCACTGCAAATTTAAGGCAAGATAAATTTTGATACTCACGTTTATGGTCAGCTTCTAACTCGTTTCATCTACCTTCCTGTGTGTCAGCACTTTGTGAGGATCAGTTTGATCAACAAAGTGAAAGTTTCATACTCTTTAGGACCTTTGCTCCCATTCTAAAAATCAAGGACCCAGGGCCAAAGCTCTGCCTGACTTGCACAAAGCTCTGGCATGGCTTTTTGCTACAGCAAAGCGTCAGCAAAGGGGAAAATTACAACAAAATCCCCTAAGTTAGTACCAAAGATGCTCAGATTAACCTGGCACTCACTGGCATATAATTTGCTTTGCCAGGGCCACACACCATCAGACCACAAAGCACTACAGAGATATATTACTACAATTTTCACTGTGGTTGTCTCACTTGACATTTTTTATGCATTTGTTTTAGGTTGCAGCCCACACCATGAAGAAATATGTAGACAGACACCTTTCCAGTGGCTCACATTAACAAATGAAACTGTTTCTGGTTGCAGCCATGCCCCCAGCCAAAGGAGGTCTGGTTACCTGGGACAGCTCTGCAACCACTTTGCTGCTGTTCTTCCTCCTCTCTTTACTTTCCTCTGCCACAAGATGCCACTCTCACTCTCCCCTTCCTGACCCTGCTGCTACCACACAAAGCCCATAGGACTATGCAGTTAGCACTTTATTCTGACACCACATCCATCCTCTTTCAGGAGGGACACCCAACCCTTCAGGACTTGATTGTACCAGCTGTCATGCACTGTCATGTTTATAGGTGTGAGGTGATGGCACAACTGATAGCAAATATGCTTTGCAACTGTCCAAAGGAGAATGACCATAAACCAAAACCAAATAAATAAACAAAGTCCAGAGCATCATCCCTCACAAAGTGCACACATAGGCTATATAAACTAAGACCTGTAATGTGATAAAAACAAGCCCCAGGGGAGCAAAAAGGTCATCTTAACATTAAAAACAGTGAAAATTTATGTGGTCTTAACACCGGGCAGGAAGGGTTAACAAAGAAAAACATCTAAGTCACTTAAACAAACAAATTACTTCTGATAAGGTGGTAATTTTTGGAAGCAAAAATGAGTGGTAGAAGTATTTAAACTGCAAAGTTAAAAAATTCTTTTACCTCTTTTTCATTTTGTTACATCAAAAACCAGAGAAAAGCATTGGTTACAACACTGATTCATTTGCATATATTTATATAAATTTCTAACACCAGCATTATATAGCTTTGAACCTGCTAATCACTCCATAGTTCAAGAGAATTCTGAGGCTGACCCATGGCCACCAGCACAATCAGAAAGAGATAAAATGCAGAACTGAATACAGTACTAAACCACTTAGAGCAGTTTCCCACCACAGCTCACAGAGGTTTTCTCCGGTCAGAGTCTGACCTTAAGTTGAGAAGGCAAACTCTGTCACTACTACTTAGGGAAAAAAGAAAAAAAAAAAAAAGCTAAACAATGTTAATTCATTTCCTCCCCACTTACAAAGAATTTGACTTAGTGACTTTGCTCCTGAAGTTGTCATAACTTTTTAAGAATCTAATCAGGCTCATAACCACTTGCAATTACAATACGTAGATTACTCTCACGTTGCTATTAACTTTCCCTTCACACAATGAACTACAGAATAACTTGGGCTGGAAGGGGCCACACTGATGCCAACCTTCTGCTGAAGCACAGCCTCAGTGTTGGGTCAGGTCACCCAAGGCTTGTCCAGTCACAATGGAATGGCCTCCAGGGCTGGAAACTGCATAGCCACTCTCCCACGGAGCGTGTTCCTCACACCCACGCGGAACTTTTCCTGCTGCAATTCGTGACTGCTGCCTCTCGCCCTCTCCATACACCCTTGAGATAAACCACTGTTTATTCAGCTGCTTGATTTTGGAGGCTCTGCCCTCTGCTCTCTGGCAGCCCACGTGTGACTGGCATGTACAGCGCTTGGCTGTCCCGTGGGTTTCTCTATGGCAACACAGATAACCAGGAAAGCGCACACAGCTTCTGGAAACCCAGAAGTTATGTGCAAAGCAAACACCTGTTTTCTTTTCTCATTGAATTTCAGGAGGGTGTCGGTGTGCACAGTGGACTGTTCCCTGCCAACACACCTCTCCAGCCCTGCGGAGCTCAGCTGGCATGGAGATGGTGCTGGGAACAGCATCAGAGTGCCAGAGAGGAGGAGCCCCAGCCAGCAGCAAGGGGACCACAGGGCACCTGGGGCACCTGCTCAGGCATGCATGGGGAATCACAGGATCATAGACTCATCAAGGTTGGAAGAGACCTTTAAGTCCAACTGTCCACCCAGTGCTACCACTGTAACCCATAACCCACCAGTGCCAGTTGCAGACTCCTCTTGAACACCTCCAGGGATGACTCCACCACCTTCCTGGGAAACCTATTCCAGTGCCTGACCACCCTAACGGGGAACAAATTTTTTCTAGTATCTAATCTGAATCTCTGTCTCAGCTTAAAGGTACTTCCTTTTGTCCTCTCCACTGCTGGTACAGCAGAAAAGATGGGCCCCACCTCACTGCAACCTCCTCTCAGGTAGTCATAGAGAACAATGAGGTTCCCCTCACACCCTCTCTTCTTAAGACTAAACTAATCCAGCTCCCTCAGCTGTTCCTCATAAGACAAGTTTTCTAGATCTTTCACAAGCCTTGTTGCCCTTCACTCCAACACCTCAAATTCCTCTTTAAAGTGATGGGCCCAAAACTGAGTACAGGGTGATGATCACTTCCCTAGTCCTGCTGGCTACACTGTTCTCGATACAGATACAGGGAAGAGCTTGGGAGGAGGCTGTGGGGTGGCAGCAGCTGCCTTGCACCTGATCAGTTTGCTGGAGCAACCCAGTGGTGAGGCAAGGTAAGGCAGGGCGGAGGAGCCAGGTGAAGGAAGGTGGTGAGGTCGTGTGGAACCACACACAGAGCAAGGCAGGGTTGAGGCAGCAGCCTCTGCCTATTCCATAGGGCTTCTAAAGAACAGTACACATTAAATCAGCCCTGCAGAGAGACCTTGATAAATTACAGAGCTGGGCAATCATCAACTGCATGAAGTTAAACAAGAGGAAGTGCCAGACTGTGCACCTGGGATGGGGGAACCCTGGATGCACGGACAGACTGGGGAATGAGATGCTGGAAAGCAGTACCGGGAAAGGGACCTGATAGTCCTCGTCGATGGCAACGTCGATGGTGGATATGAGCCAGCAGTGCCCTGGCAGCCAGGAGGGCCAATCATGTCCTGGGTGGCATCCAGTCGCAGCATCGCCAGCTGGTTGAGGAATGCTCTGCTCTGCACTGGCGTGGCCTCACCTTGGATATTGTGTGCAGTTTTGGGTGCCACAATACGAGAAAGATATTAAGTCATTAAAGCAGAGCACAGCGCCAGCCCTTCTCGCCAGGGGGGCCCGGCAGGTGAAGGCGCTGCCACGCTCATCATGGCGGCGGAGCGGGGCCCACCCACCCGACATGGCGGCCGAGGCGGGACGCGCTGCCCCGATCCCGCGGGGCCGCCCGACCGACGCCCCGGCGCCCCCACCCACCGACCCCCGTGCGGAGCGGCGCCGGGGGCCGCGGCCGTGCCCGCCCGGCGCGATGCGGTGCCCGAGCGGCTCCCCCGCCATCCGTAGGAAGATGTCTCCCGGCCGCCCCGGAAGCGCTCCGGGAGCCGCCAACATGGCGTGGCGGTGCTGGGCCCGCGCCGGGGCCCCGCGGCCGCACAGGTACGGCCGGGCCGGGGCGGGGAGGGACGGAGGGAGGCAAGGCGCGGCTGGGGCGGGCGGTGCTGACGGTCCGCGTGTTTCCCCGCAGGCTCGCCGTGCTGCTGCTGCAGCCGCGGCGGGGTTTCCGCCGGGCGCGGCCGCGGCCCGAGGAGCCCCCGGCGGCCTCGGCCGAGGCGCCGCCCGCCCCGCCGCCCCCGCGCCGCAGCCTCTGCCCGCCGTCGCCCACCGCCGCCGCCGGCCGCCCCTCGCCGCGCCGCCTGCTCAAGCCGCTCCTCTTCGCCGTCGGGGTGAGTGGCCCCTGCGGGGGGGCGGGGTCGGCAGGGAGCGCGTTCCGTCTTTTTCAGTGGAATTCTGCCTTCTTGGGTTTCGTTTCTCAGTACCTCAAAGTTGGTGGCCAAATGCTGTGCCGTTACACCGACATAATACGAAGGAACTTCAGATAAATCAGTGGAAATATTGTAAAGATATCCCAGTTTCATTCCATTCCAGTGAACACAAATAATTTAATTTATGCATTTTGTTTGTGAACCTCTTTGATAAAGTGTAATCTTGTGACACTTAGCATTCGGTAAACCTGAGGAAATGGACTCAGGTTGTACCAAGAGAGGTTTAGATTAGATAGTAAGAAAATTTTTCACAGAAAGGGTTGTAAAGCATTGGAACATGCTGCCCTGGGCAGTGGTTGAGTCACCATCCCTGCAGGTGTTCAAAAAACATGGATATGGCACTTGAGGACATGGTTTAGTGATAAACATGGTGTTGGCAGTGCTGGCTTGACAGTTGGACATACGATCTTAAAGGTCTTTTCCAGCCTTAAAAGTTTCTGTGATCCCTGCCCATCAGCGGTGCTCAGCTCTCATTGCCATGGGGCTGAGCAGCCGGCACAGTGCGTGGTGTTAGCCTGGGATGAGCCCGGCCTGAGCCCCAGGATGGAGCAGTTGTTGAACCTTTGTCCGGTGTCGCCCAGTTTACAGGCTCAGCCTTCGGGTCCGCTGCCATCTGGCAGTATGAGTCGCTCAAGTCGCGGGTCCAGACCTACTTCGAGGGAGCTCGAGCGGACTGGATGGATAAAATGCGGCCGCAGAAGAGAGGCAACTTCAGAAAGCAGGTACACAGCACCAGGCCCGGGCTGCTCGCACGAGGGTGGATTCCTGCAGGAGAGTCAGGCACATCTGCACCCCTCCTCCGGTGTGAGCACCATTTGTGCGACAGATGCTCATCCTCGTTACCCTGATTTGTAACTTGTTCTAGCAAATGACAGCACATGCGTTTCTTTACAAGAAAAACTGATAGAATTGGTTCCAGAAAGCTGTAACTCACAATATCACTGTGAAATTCATAGTGAAAAATAGAAAAAAATACTGCCTTCACCCAGAAATGCAGAAAAGGAGTTTGTATATCTAAAGCAAGTACTACTTGCTTTTTCACCATTAAAAAAAACCCAGACAAACATCCCTGCTGTGTCTAAGTGTTCTCAGAAGTGAACATGAACTTCCAAAGAGGACAGAGCTAGCTTAAATTCTGAACCTTAAGCATAAGATTTTTCAGTGCTCTGGCCTCTGAAGTGCATTTATATTTTCAGCCTCTAAAATCTCACAAATATGAGGGTTTAGAGGTCTTTTTTACTTTGAGAGCTGACATTTGCATGCCTTGGAGTTTGGACAGCAAGAACAAAATTAGTGCTGCAAGATTTGTTACAAATTTAGTTGGTACCCCAAAAGTATCAGCCATTTAGTTTTTAATTAAGTATACTTAAAACTCAACTAAACATGCATGTGTGCTTTACATTTGCTTCGATGTTATTACTATGAGTTGTGATAGACCAGGCTTGACCTCTGTAAGGTCTGGTTGTCCAAGGGAAGTAGGGCTGAGCGTGGAGCTGGAGCAGCTCAGGGTCCTGGGCAGGACACAGCAGCTGTGTTTATAATGTATATTGTGCACACTGCTACTGCTTTGGAAATAAACACGTGGGATAACCCTGGTGGGCAGCTGAACACCACACGGCTGCTCGCTCATGTCCCCCACAAACCCACAGTGGGCTGAGGAAAGAGGAAAGGAAGAAGAATAGTAAGAAAACTCAGGGATAAAGATAAAACCACCACCAAAAAAATTTTTAGTAACTGGGAGAAGAGAGAAGAAAACAAGTGATGTGAAGGCGGTGAAAAGACCAGTGCCCAGCCAGTTCATGAGCAAAATATGTTAAGTGTCCTAAAATCCCCTCTTTTGGGGGGTGATGTTATGTAGTAGGGAATATCTTTCTGATTAGTTCAGCTTATCTGCTCACTTTTGTCCCCTCCCAGCGTATTGCTGTCCCCTACCCTGTCATTGCACAGGCAAAGTGAGAAATGGAAAAGGTCTTCATGTTTTGCGAACACCATTCAGCAAAACCTAAAACATCAGAGTGTTACCAGTACTGTTTTGGTCAAAAATCTAAAGCACAGCACCATGTATAAGCTGCTAGAAAGAAAATTAACTCTATCACACCACGCTTTCTTGCTTGGTGTATATGAACTGCAGGTACCAGCACGTAATATTTTAAATAACTTTGGTTTTATACTTTTATTTTCCTTCAAAACCTGAAGGGGAAGATCTGATGATTAGCTATTCAAAAAAGAAAACAAAACTGCCCTGTTGTTAATAGGCTTAAACTGCCAATCCCCATCTTCAATGGGTAAGTTCTATTTTTAAGAGTTCAGGATTCTCCCAGTTGCTTCTGAGGGTATCTAATTCTTGTATTTTAGAAAAGTCATGTTTGTTTAGTGTTCTTATACTGGAGAACTGATATCTGTATCCTGTGCCAGAGAATTAAAGAAAAAATGCAATGAAGTTGTTACTTTGATATCAAATACTGAATGCTTTGTTTCATACATGTTATTTCCCCTGCCTCCAACGTGCACATAATGTTAATGACAACCATCAGTATGGTTGGAAGGTCGCTGAGCTATCAACAAAATATTTGTGCAAAATGATTCTGAAAGCTGAGGAGTGGAAAGGGGGGTGCAATTTGTCTGTGGGCTGACTGCACTCAAAATAAACTTTTTCAGGGGTTTTAAACTTGGAGGAGGGCTGGGTGAGCTGGACGCAAGGGGGAATGGATTCCACATCTTGTGAGCCACCTCTGCAAAAGTGATCCTGGCACAAAAGTGGAATCTCTCAAAGGTGGGTGGTGTGATGTTAGACAGAATTAGGGTGAGGCTTAGTCGAGGCAGGATTTATGCTAACTTTGGCTAATCTGCTAAAGTAAGCATTACACACTAGATCCTTGCTTAGTACAAGCAGGGTTAACTTATGAAGTTGTGTCAGAGGATATAACTCCATTCTTTTTCAAGAAACTCTTCATCCATATTGGGGTATTTTATGAAAAGGAGGGTAGATAACTTTTCTTGAGTAAGGAAATGTCAACTTGAAAAGCCAAAGCAATCAGAAATAAAAAAGTTTGAAACCGATTTACTTCACAGACTTCAAACAAATGCTTTCTATTCTTAAAAAAAGGTACATAACCTTATGTGACTGCTTTTGAAATTGCAAGTACTTCCCCGTGGCATTGATGTACAACAATTCTGTTCCAGGTTAACAGCTGGTGGAATAGCCTGACTGAGGGTCAGCGGACTGTGACAGGTTTGTGTTAGCTTACAAGTATTAGACATTCACAGGAAGAGAAATATGGCAAACAGGTACAGTATGTTAAAACAGATGGCTTTCATACCCTGTTTAGGTTGTTGGGCACAAAGCATGTGTAAACTTACACCTGCACATAGACTATTTCTGCTACACTTCCTTCTCACAAAATATTTTTTGTATACATTAAAAAATTCCTATTCATCTGGGTGAGAGAGGGTGTGAAGGATTAATTATAGTCCTCCTCCAGCAACATTTTTCTCAGAAACTCTGGCAAACAGCAAATGCTTTTAGAAGGAATAGGTATATATATGCCACTGATACGTGAAAAATTCCCTAATAGTTCCTTGCTTGCAGCATGTTGTATAAAAAGTAGCAAAAATTGTCCTGTGAGCTTTCCTTTGGTTATAATGTAGCTTTGATTGGTTAGCCCAACCCCTTTGAAATCCCCAAAGGAAATGTGATAGGTGAAAAATTGATGAACTTGATTCAAATCCAAATGAAGTAGCTCAGCCCTATCTGCTGTTATGTGTTCTACATTAAGTATTTACAGAATCTATATTAGGTTGTTAGCATAAGGTTACTTGAGGTGTTATTTCTATGTCATTTAACTTTTCTACAGATGCATTTTGGAAAAAAAAATTTCAGCCAACTTACTGAGTCTTGGAAGTGTTGACTCAGTCTAAGAATAGGTTGCATAAGTGCTGAATGTTTTGGGGCAGAACCATCTCAAGCCACTCAATTAACAAATGCTGTCAGGAAGTTTTGTACAATGCTTTGAATCACTTCAACATGCAAGGCAGGTCATGACATAGGTCCTGTGGGGCAGTGAAAATTGGTACAGTCTCTGTGTCCCTCAACATCAAGTTAATCTAAGGAGCAGTAAAAAATGTAGCTGGTGGAGCCTGAGCCATTCAGATCCTTCCCCTTGATGGCCATAACAGGGTTGGGCTTACTATACTGAAATTGCTGACAGTTCTGTAACAGTTTGGTTTGGCATTCAGGGAAAGTATTTCCTCTAATAGAGGAGCATGGTCCAATAGGATGGAGTATTGAAAGAAGAGATGATTGAAATTTTAGTCCTAGGATGTATGTGTCATAGCTTTTCACAGTTCTTGCATTTTGTTGCAAACTTCAAATGAGACTAATTATCTGAAATTTACTGTTATGTAAAAGAATCACAATTATTTTCCCCCTTAATATTTCTAGCTATTATAAAACATTTTAAATACGTAACTGCTTGGACAGAAATAGGGAAGGCACTTTAAACATAATTATCATTATATTTCTAATAAATTACATTCTTATTTAAAATAAGTATTATTTAAAGACTGCAATAACATCTGTGAAGTAAAAAGCTGTGCATTTGCTGTCTCTCAAAGATGACTACGTCCTAGCAATGCCAATTCAACTTTTTGTGCTTGATTTCTAAGCAGAATCTGTACAATTGCCTCCCCCAAAAATGGATAGGATGCGTACGGTGTCTTTGTAGGGCTCCCCGGTGTTTTTCCCTTGTTCAGTTAAATGCAACTGTGTAGCAAACGGTGCCACTGGGGAATAAATAGCTAGATGGGCAGGAAATGGGACCTCTTAGCTGGCTCCTGTTTCGTTGATTCTGCAGTGGAACAGCAGTTTGAAACCATAGGTTGAACGTTCTCAGCACAGATTTTTCTGGACTATCGTGTTCATTACACTATGTTAAAACAGTTGCAATTAAATGTCATTTTTCTGAAAGACTTCCACTATGTACATGTAGCTTTCAGTATTTTTCTTTGCCTTTTCTAACCTCTGTGCTAAGTAAGAAGTGGACACTGCTTTTATGGAATAGTGAAGAAAAAGTAAAATTCTTGTAAGCTTCCTTTCAGATACTTATTTACAGTAAGCATTATAGTGTGTTACACTCACAATTTGCTTTTATACTTGTTTTTCTCTCTTAATAGGTATTATAGCTGCAAATGCCTTTGTATTCTGTTTGTGGAGGCTGCCCGGCATGCGACGGATTATGTTTACATATTTCACCTCAAATCCATCCTCCAGTAAGTGAACAGTAATTTGAGTGACTTTCCTCCATAGGGGTGTAATAGAAGCTCTGATCACACTGCAGAAGCTGCAGGTGGCACATGCCTCACTTGTAGCTCCATCACCCACAAGCGATCTCAGTCATGCCCAAACACGTCATTCTGTCTAGGCGGGAAATGGTTTAAGGGAAAAAAAATAGAAGCAATGGATCTGATTTTTTATGACAAACTTTTGTCTTAAAAAACTGGTGCTTTTCTAAATGTTGTAACATTGAAGCTGTTGCCTGCTGTCTGGCCTTTTCCTGCACTCGGTGGGATGCAGCTCCTCCCAGTGATACAAACCCCAGCTGCTGTACTGGACAGAGTGCAAATCAAGCTACTCTTTGGGAAGAAGGAAAATAAATTGTACTGCCTAATGCCATTCAAAAACTAGACTCAATACTATTATTTGCTCCCCCTGTAATGTTCAGTGGGAGCAGATAGAACAGTCATCAGTCACATGCATGCACACTTTCGTCCTCAGACAAGCATTAGTCTGTATGTTGTGTATCGGGTCCTTGTTTCAAAGCTTTGAGTCACGTTAAAAAAAACAAACTAAGCACAGGCTTGTCTTTCACTGTGCGAGAAACGTATTGAAGAGATAACCTTAGGAAAGCAAGTTACTGGTATTTAAGAGCAGAAGAATTAGTTTTCGTTTCTACAGCAAAGAACTAAAAGGACGAGACAAATCTATTCGGAAAGTACTTCCTGATATCCTCTTAATTTCTGCTGAAAAACTGGAAATTCAACCAGTTCCCCTACACACTCCAAAGCTAAAGATAGCTGTTATCCAGATCTGAGCATGTCACCCCAAACACTCATGTTTTAAATAATGTTGACCTTCAAACCTGCTAATTGGCTTGTTTGCATTTTCAAGGCTGTTGTTTCAGTGAGGAGAGCTAGTAGCTTTTTGAAAATAAAACTGGTTTTGATTTATGAGTTCATCTCTACAGCAAATTAATTTTGTACAGCTGCTTACATGTTAAAAATCTTTCACTATATACATATATAAATATCTTTTTTTCTTTTTCAAAGCATAGGACACAAGTCATAAGATAAATGTTTTCTATGAAACAATCCCCTCTAGGTAACTTAAGACTCTGCAGCTTGCATATCTATGGGGTGTGTGTTGTACTTTTGCAAAGGTATTGAATGGAATTTGAAATTTGCTCTATTTCTGGGTTTATATTGTAGCTTGTATTTGAGAATGTAAGCATAATTAGCCCCTAATGTGTCCTGATAAATATCTAGTCTGCATGTAAGTTGCAGCAAATTAAAGCACTGACTTGTTTATGTTCATTGCTTTTCTCTTTTGTAGAAGCCCTGTGTTCTCCCATGCTGCTCTCTACGTTCAGTCACTTCTCTCTGTTCCACATGGCAGCCAACATGTATGTTTTATGGAGTTTTTCCAGCAGCATTGTCTCTCTTCTGGGATGCGAGCAGTTCATTGCAGTATATCTTTCTGCTGGTAATATATTTACAACACTTGAAAATATAAATATGTATTCATGCAAGTAAAGCGTGTGCATGGTTAGCAGCTGTGTGAGGACCGATGGCCATTGCTTTATATTTAAAGCAGTACTTCTTTGCTGTTATACAGATTTTTGGTGGATTTAGGATACTGGGCTTCAAAATACCACAATAAAACAGTATCTGTTTTTAATTCATGCTTTGCTACCAAAATAAAATAGCTCTTAAATACAGACTCATGTAAGTTTTGTGAGAAAAGGCGACAGTTTGTGCTTTCGGATGCTCGTCTGCATTGCCGGCATCATTTCCAATAGTAATTTCTCTTTTTTAGGGGTTATCTCCACTTTTGTCAGTTATGTTGCTAAAATGGCCACTGGAAGGTTTGAACCATCCCTTGGAGCTGTAAGTATCTTGGAATATGAGAGACCTTATAGTGATCTCTGAAGCCACTTTGAAAGTCTGCTGTATTCTTTAACCTGCTTAAAAGCCAAGAATATATTTGGGATAACGGAAACTAGGAAGGTGAACCAAAACCAAGTAACCAGGCAAGAACTGGTTCTCCTGTTCTTCCAGTAAGTTTGATTCCGCTGGAGCAGCCACCCAGAACTAATGCCACTTAATACTAAGGGTTGTAAATGAGTCCTTAACAGCAGGACCTCCTGTGTCTGAGCATATTAGTTACGTAACTTATTGCAGAAATGGTATTTCATAATTGTGTATCAGTCTTCTCTAATTGAGAGTAGAATACTTTAGAAAGAGATCTGTAATCAGACAATCAAACTCAGCATGTGATCCCAGTGAAAGTTGTAGGGCATGCTGTGCAGGAAGGGCAGCACTCCTGCCAAAAGTCTCACTGGATGAAAGATACGAGGCAGGCTGAGGAGCTCTTGTGGTTGCCAGTTCTTTACAAGTGTTTTTAGTAGTTGAACATTTTAAAACACTTAACTTGCTTTAAGTTTGAGATTAACATTTGCTTCTTATCTTACTTTACTAAATAATTTTGACAAAAGCCTAAAGTCAGATTCTCATTTCTCTATTAAAATTAAAAATCTGTTTAGCTGTGCTGCAGTTAGAATTTTTAGAAGAGCTGTGTATTGTCCCTGTGTCTTATGAATAAACTATATCTGGAGCAAGTTACTTTCCCTTAGTTTTAGTGATCTGAACTTACTGAAATTGCCACACATTGCATTAGTTTACTGTATTCAGAGTCTTTCCATTGTGATTATTTTATGGATACAGAAGCCCATGGTCCATTTAGTACAGTCCAGGGAATTACTTGTTTCATTGACAAAAGATTTCTGTCTCTGTCCATCTGTTATTTTCCTTGATTTTGTACAAGCTTCAGAATTATTCCCTTTGTTTGATGTGTCTGTGCTTGATTAATCTCTGTTAGATTTCCAGGGCTTACTTGGGCAAAAGCACATTTACATAAATTGTTATCTTAAAAACGGGGGTGGGGGATGGGTATTTCTTAATTATGTAAGAGCATTTGAGGGATATTTTTGTTCCCAGTACTTATAATTTTAGATATTGAAATTAAATAATGCTGTCTTGGTTTATTTTTATTTTGAACTTTGCTGTAGTGCTTTGTACTTTGAGTATTACCACAGGGCTGCATTTGAAACTGAAAGCCTGAAAGGAAAAAGGGGTTCACATGCAGGAAAATAATTTTTTCTTTATGTAACATCTCAGTTTACTTTGATGTCTTTTAATGTATTTACAGTCAGGAGCAATAATGACTGTCCTTGCAGCCGTATGTACAAAGATGCCCGAAGCAAAACTGGCCATCATACTTCTTCCAATGTTCACCTTTACAGCAGGAAGCGTAAGTGCCACTGAACTTCAAAGAAATTCTACTCTTTAAATATTTTCCCTGCACCTCTCCAGTATCTGAGCAGGTGTCCTCTTCATTTGTGTTTCTAAGCTGTTAATTTTATTTTGAAAGGGAATAGTATCATGAAAGTCGTGGGGACCAATCAGAATTGTTGCAGCCTGGAAGTCACTACACCAGTGTGGAGTGAATTCAGAATTATCCTAAATCCCATTATCCATGGGTCTGTTTCAGATCTGATCCCAAGAGGTGAAAGAAGTTGGGAGGGAGTCAGGTTTGCCTGTCTGAGGAAACCTTGCATACACATCCTGTTCTTTCTGATGGGTGATATTTTTGGTAGCAGCACTGGTAACAGGCTAATTTAATACTGGCACACTGCCTTTAAAGAAAAACTTAAGATGAGAAACACAGAATTTCACTTCTCATGGGAAATTACATTCTAGCCCTGGAGCAATACTTGCCTCTTTTGGATATCATCTTTTGATACTTCTAAGAACACTTTTGGGATTAGAAATAGAGACTTTCCTTCGTGTGTAGTACTAGGACTCCTTTTTTTGTTTCATTAAGTTCTTTTATGCACATCCACTTCCACATTTAAGAAAAGCTTCTTATGTAGATCTTAACTTGTTTTAATAAGTTAATCATCTTTGGTCCTGTACTTAAGGTTGTTTTACTGCTTAAAGCAGTTAAGCCACGTCATTCCAAGATCATGAGATTTAATACTTTTGTAAGGGAACAAGTGTTCTTAGATGTAGCCTTTGTGTTTTCCTTGCACTTCTGCTTGAGTGGATGTGGGTTTTTTGCATGCCCCCCTTTAACTGTATCTTTATTAGATGGCCAGGGTAGAAATATTGGCAGAGCCACAGAGAGCATTGCCATGATCAAGTGCTCATTGCAATAGCAGAGCAAGAGCAACACTGGCTATTTCAGTAGAAAGGTAGGAATAATTTTAGCCCTATTATGTAATTGTATGTAACTTTACATACTCCTTTAGCATACCTTACCTATACTGTAATGGGCTCTTAAACAAGCCAATTGAGCTATTATTCTAATACATATTTTAAAGGAAAGAAATCCTGCCTAAAGTAACATGTAATCCTAACATTAAATCTGTTGGTCTTTATGAGATAGGCCATCTAGTAAAATTTTGTGTATTGACAGTTATGGTGGCTTGTCTCCTGAGGATGGTACAACATTGCTCATGTTCACTGTCATCCTGATTTTCTGTCTTCTAACATACATACCCTTTGGAGCTAGAGTGTGATGATCAATTTATACCAGATAAGATAACAGGGATGCTGTCCCACATGTTCCATCCACTAGGGGGTTGGAGTTTGGGAGGACAGATGCACATAAATCTAAGCTATGTCAGAATTAGAGAATGAGAATGCTGCAGTGACATATTTTGTAGTGTCTTTTATAGCAGGTACTATTTCAGCTAACTTATCTCTTTTTCCTGGACCCAAGTTTGGAATGTACTTTGTTCGAAAAGGACACATTCCTACCCTGTGCTATTCTGTAGATGCTCAGATCTATTTTCACAGCACAATACAGCTCAGGATGGAGTCTGTTGTTTTAAAACAATATATTTTTTACAGTGATTCATTTGATATAAAATATATAGGATGTTTTTTGATCCCAAATATTTGCTCTGTGCCAGAATAGAAAACTCTTATCAGTGGCCATTTCATGCTGTGACTAGTCCTGTCCATTCCATGTTCTCTTCCTTTCTAGGCTTTAAAAGCCATAATTGCATTTGACACTGCAGGACTTGCTTTAGGCTGGAGACTTTTTGACCATGCTGCACACCTTGGGGGAGCTCTCTTTGGAATGTAAGTCTGTATTTATTAACTTCTGCTTGTTTTGTATTTAAATCAATCCTGTATTTTTTCCCCTTTACTTCCTATTATTGCTAAAGTACAGAGGATTCTTTTGGAAGTTTTCGTAACTAGCATTGAATACAACTCACTGTTGTTCTTGTAGTGCTATAAAAGTGTGTGGAAAACACTGTTAACAGAGGCTTAGGACTGGAAGAATTGAGCTGAACTGCCTTAGAATCATAGACTACATGTCAGGTTGTCCTGTCACCATAACCTGAGCTGGCTGTCTGTCCAGCTCTTCCCAGAATACGGAATTGAGTCACGGGGCGGAAAAGACGCTCACAAAACACAGCACGGACAAATTAAAATAACTTTAAACAGCAAGAAAATGCCTTCGTCTCAGTGTTTTTCCTCTAATTGCCAATTTAGAGAGAGCTACAGAGTTAATATAAGCACAGGCCAAATTCCTGTGGGCAGCCTGTACTGCTGTTTTCTCAGTGTTGTTGCGTTGCTTTTGTGTGGAGCTTTCCTAATTAGTAAGAACTATTAGAAACAAGTTTCTAGGAAGCAGTTCTGTATTGTTCCATGTTTCTACTGCACTGAGTTTTTTCCCTTCAACCCAATTGCAACGTTGTCTTAATTGGCACACAATTGCTAAGAGCCTTTTTAAACATTTTATGTAGGCATTTGAAAAGCCTGCCTGGTATTTCACTAGGCCAAATTTAATGGCAAATGAGTTTGTAGACCAAAGTATTTGCTATGTCTTGGCTTTGGTGTCAGCAAGTTCTGTGCTGCACAGTCTCCTCCCCGTCTCTGGCATCACATGTGAATGAACAATCTGAATTAAACGCAGATTCACATACTAAAATAGGATAGCAGTTGCAGTAAAACTGTCTTGAGTTGACAGATCTCTTGCTTTCCTGACCTAAATTATTTTACCTGTTGGTTCTACTCTGTGATCGTTTTGGTCACTTAGTCCTAAAACAGGGCCTTTATTTAGGATATATGTTGAATGGCCAAGGTATTTTCTATATATTGCCTCCCAGACAATTGTCCATTTTGGAAAGTGACCAGTTTACCTCATAGAAAAGTGCTTTTGTTCTTCAGGACTCAGGTGTGGAGTTAGGTTGAAGGTTCTCCCACAAGCCTGTTTTCTGTGTGGTTGCTTCTCATGCCTCTCCTTTCCACCGTAACCTCCCTTATTACTTACATATCAGCATATATAGTTCTCTATGAATATAAATCAAGCTAGAACACTTTGATAGATTAAATCTTCATTTAGATGCTTATAGAAGAAGACTCACTCTGAGTGGAACGTGGCTGCTCATTATGGGGCAGTTGTATTTATATAGGATAAAGCCACTTTTACTTGGTGTTGTCACTAAGGATTAGTACAAGCAACAGAACTGTTTTAACAGTCTCCTAAGTGGAGGTAGTTTTTTGTGTCTTTTTAAGAAATCACAAAAGCACAAGATTAAAAGGCATGAAAAAAGTATTCATTCTCAGGACTGAAATAAGCAAGAACACAAAGTTAACTGTTTGGAGTCAAAAGAACAAGTGACTTACCTGCCACTTTCCAAGCGTGTTGTTTTTTGTGCCTCAGTTTATCTTGTCTTCTATACCAAGCATGTACTTGATTTTAGTGATCAACCTATTCTTTCTTAGGTGCAAAGAAGAGTTGCAGTTCATTTTAACTATTATTTTCTTTCCCAGGTGGTACGTGACTTACGGCCATGAGCTCATATGGAAGAACAGAGAACCACTGGTCAAAGCTTGGCATGAATTGAGGACAAAGAACACAGGAAAGGGAGGTGGAAGATCTAACTGATTCTAATACTAGAGATTCCTTGTGCCCAAGTGGTATATTACTTGAAGATGTGGGACTGAATTGGTTTTGAAGGGTTTTTTTGCTACTCCACATTAAGCCTCTGAGGAGCTGAAGTTTCTAATGTAACAAAATTACGTTACAAAAATGCATATCCATAGAAAATGAACTCTGACAAAGGTGGAACAATAAAGATTTTTATCCTATTGCTTTCTGAGGTAACAGTCTGCATTACATTTTTAAAGGTGGAATAAAACATGTTTTTCAATTAAGTGATCTAAATCTCTGTCCACAAAAAAAAAGAAACTTCAAAATGGGGTACAACTGGTTAATACTTAGGAAAATAAACTGAGGAAGTTATTGGATCACACCCCCCCTTCCTGTCTGCCAGATAACAAAAGGTGCTTTCCTAAAAGGCAAGCTTTAAACAAGTTGGACTCAACATAAGGCTAAGGTGGTGAAGTTCAGTGATCTTTATTGTTGGAAAGATTGGATGAGAGGAGCCAAAGGTCTCTTTTGTTCTTAATCTTGAAATACTCAAAGCAATACTGGATTGTTTGCCAAGGTTTACATACTAATTAAATGTCCAGCTTTATTTGTTAGCCGTGGCTTATTCAACTTGTGTTTTTCATTTCTATACATTTCCAAGGTGCTTTCACATCTTCTTGGATTTTACTATAATGGTATCTTTTTCATAATTATGTGCAGGGGAAGAATGACATACTGTGGTTTCTGATATTCTGCCATAAGTTATACTGGTTTCTGTGTTCTTTCACTACATTAATTTGGGGGTGGGGTGAGGGGATGTTCTTTCAGTTGTGCTCTATTGTTAGTTCCATTTAAGGTTCTTCTCCAGATTTTAAAACTCTAACATTTGGTTCAGAATGGGACAGGACTAGAAAATAAGCAGCTTCAGCAAAAATAGGTGAGGTCCCCGAGATCAGCAACACAGTAACCAGAAGTAAACCTGAGGGTAGTACCATGACTAATGTTCCTATTTTACAAATAAAAACAAAAACTGGATTTGGAGTATGCTGCTGCTCTGTGCCTGTCCTGCAAGGATAATACTGAACCACTCTCAAAAGGCTGCAGAATCTTCCAAATAAAAACTGGAGGGTTGAAGCCCTTAATTCTTCCCCGTAATCAGTTATTCATTCCAGATGGACTGACCTGCCGAAGAACATGTTGCATTCATAAGAAGCAACCTGTAGTTTTTTTACTTTACAATAGTGCCTTGCAGAAAATACGTGTCCTGTGGGGATAAAGAATACATAATGCTAAGTGGTTTCAGTTTTAATAAGTGATAGAGTAAAAAATTGGTGTAAATTCCCTTACTGTCCCAGGCCAGTATTTGTCCAATTTTTTTTCCCCCCTTGGAAAAATGAGGCATTTGAGGATTTGTTACTCTATGTGCCTGTCAGCTTACTTAAACGCATAAAAAAATTAAGGCTCTGGAATACCTGATGCTCCTTTGCTCTGCTCCAGAAATTTTCTGACTTTCACTTCTAATCTGTCACATCTCCCTTTCCTACTTGGTTTTGTAATACTCAGGACAAGTATGCCCGTTTTCAGGGCTTCAGCCACAGTGCAGCCCTGCCTGCAGCAGAGAGGGGGCAGCCGGACACGCAGCGAGCGACTGCTCAGCACAGCCAGGGAGGGGCCAGCAGTGTCAGAGGATGCCACTGAAGGACATTATTTTTTACTGGTCTAGAAGGGTAAGCCGAAGTTGCTATTAAGTTCTTCAGCATAGCAGCCAGTACCCTCAGAGAAGTCATGCCTGCAGAGAGGTTACACCTCCCAGGGCAGTGTGGTTTTGCTGCACCGTTTCAGCTTGCAGGAAGGGACACAAAGCACCTGAAAAACCATCCTAGAACTGCCACAGAGGTTTGGAAGTGACCAGCTTTTCAGCCGGTGGCTGTGGTTTGAGGGTCTCCTGCCTAACTCAACTTTAGGTTTAAGAGCATTCACCTTTCAACAGGCTGTTCAATGTCTGAATCTTCCTTCTTCATAGAAACTCTAGAGGTGTGTAACATATGTGAGGTTGTACAAAAATCTTCATGTGGCCGTGCAGTTGTTTGCACCTGAGCCTTTGTGCAGCATTGTCTGACAAAGGCAAACTGTCTTCTCTGGTCCAAAATTACTTTAAAACTGCAACAGGAAAGTCAGCTCTTAAGTCAGACAAGGAATGCCCTGGAGTCATGACAGCTCACTAGAGTAAATAAGATACCTTTCTGGCAAGCAAATACCCTTCTTGCAAAATCTGTCAGTATCTCAGTATTTAGTCACACCTTTGAATGACAAATTAGAAGAATAAAAAAACAAACAAACAAACAAAAATAAAAACCCCAAAACTAAAACCCCAACTCTAGAAGAAAAAACCCACAACAAAAAGAACCAACCACACGGAAAGACTTTTCAAAGAGATTATTGTGAATAAAAATACAATGTGGTGATTATGCAGACACTTGGCAGAGACAACAGCTAGTGTTTGTGTAGGAAAACAGCAGTAAGTATAAAGTCATGGTTAATCATGTAGAGACACAATCCTTCACCCTTTTTCAGTGGCTTTAAAGTCTGCTTTGGCCTTGCCACATTTAAGGAATATTTTGTTTCAGTCATCTGCTCTATTTGGAATTTCATTTTAGTATTAAAACTGTTAGAGTTTTCAGCCCCCATTCCTGGCAGCGAGAGCTGTTTTGCTTTCTGATTTGATGGGTTTTCTTTGTCTTACTGTTGCAGTATTCCACCCCCTTCCCCCCCAGCTTTTAATCATGACAAATCTTCTAAATGCAGACAACTTTTTAATCTCATCCAGCATCTTCTGGTTTTCCTGTCTGAGTTAGCCTTTGTGCCAATTTCATCCTACAAGCTGTGATGAGCAGCTGCTCCAAGCACTCCCTGATGCTGTAGGTGGGCTCTGAGACATGCATTGCCAGAGCTGAATTCAGTACTAGGAAGTGGCAGGCACAGGATGAGCAGAGACATCCGATTTATTCTCTAATGTGTTTTGCTAAGTCAGGCCTAGGAACAAGGATCAGAGCACCATTTGTACTGTGCCAATGATAACATGATAAAGCAGATGTTCTGTTTTCTCCCATGGCTGTAAAGTCTATTTCTCTTTACCAGATATGATTTTAAAAAATTACAATGTGGAACAGAGCAGTTCCAAAAAAACAAGAGCAGCAGAAAACTGAGCAATGTCTCCCTGCATATTCCTAAGAGTAAAATTATGTTCAAGGGGTTTTCAGACAACAAACACAGCATCCAATAGCCTATATGGTTTTGTGACGAGTTCTGTGTGGGACCACAATGTTTTTACCTAAAATTTCCGAGTCTCCTTGCCCCAACTAACTCATGAGGGTGAGGGGGCAGTGATGAAATCAAAGCTGCTAGTAGCACAGACAAGTGCCAAGACAGGTATTTGGGACAACAGGGTCATCTGCAAAGGAACTGCTTCCTGATACACTGACTGTGTATCAGCCATAGGCCAAACACTCAAGGAGAGGTTCTGCCCAGCCCATACCCACATTTCTAGCCTTTCTCCCCACCAGAAGCAAGTGCAAATCTGGATTGAACTGAGGTCCTAATACACTACAGATACAGTGCTGCTCTGCTGAAATAATGCAGTAGATCTTACCTTCTCAAGTTTCACTGCATAATTATTTTCTTAATAACACTTCATAGAATCACAGAATGTTTGGTTTGCATTGGAAGGGACCTTAAAGACAGTCTAGTTCCAACACCTCTACAATGGGCGGGGAACCTTCCACTAGACCAGGTTGCTCAAAGCCACATCCAACCCTGAATGTTTCCAGGGATGGAAGAGTCACAGATCTTCTGGGCGACCTGTTGCCAGTGCCTCACCACCCTCATAGGGAAGAACTGCTTGATATCTAATATAAACTGTCCCCCTTTCGGTTTAAAACTATTACACCTATCTTATCAGATAATTACCTGTAACAAGAATAGATGATTTCCTAATAGGAGAGATCTCAGTTTATCTGCGTTCTTCACTTTTATAGCCTTATAATTCATAGTTTGGTGACCCTTTGGGAGATTCAGCTTCCTCTGTAATAACACACTGAATGGGGAATTGTGGAGGAGCATTATGGCCTGTAGCCACTTATTACATAAGACGTAGAATTTCAAAAGCCCAGCTTATCCCCGATGTAATTCTGTCAGTTTCACTGTTTTGTGCCAGGACTGTTTGATTTTGAACCTGAATGTACAAAAGGAAAGCTGTAATTTGCAGTCTCTGGCAAACAGTAAAGGATGTGAGCCTTATATTAAGATACATAATAGATGCTTGGATTTTGGTCAATAGGAGGTATTTTAAAAGTGAAGTGGTTAAACTGTTAATGCAAATGAAGAGAGGGGGATTAAGAGAGGTGGGGTTTTGCACGCAGCTATAGGAAACTAACACTGCAAAGGCTGCTGTTTCTCACCCAGATCACTTATTTTTTAAACGCCGGGTTTCATATACTAGCGCTTTCTCTAATCATGACGGGTGACGGCTGCCTCGAGGGTATAACTGAGCAGCACCTAGCAAGTACAGCGGAGCAGCGGTCCGCGCCTGGCCGGTGCCCGTGACTGAGCGCGCTCCGGCGCTCCCGGGCGCAGAGCGGCTCCCGAAGCAGCGGCACGGACAGCGAAACTCGGCGGCGCACGGGCAGAGCGGGTCCCCCCGGGGGCGCGGGGTCCAGCCCCGGCCGCGTTCCCTCCCCCGCAGCCGCACGGGGCTCCCACCGGCAGGCGGGTCACGTGTGCGGGCCGTAATCCCGGCGAGGGGGTGTCGTTACCGGGGAAGGGGGCGGCGGGAGGAGGGGCTGCCGCCGATGAGGGCTGAAGCCGGGAGCGCGGCCGGCTGCGGGCGCCGGAGCCGCGGGCGCCTCTGCGGGCGAGGCGGGGGCTGCGGCCGCGGCCATGGCCTGGCCCTGCATCAGCCGGGTGTGCTGCCTGGCCCGCTTCTGGAGCCAGCTGGACAAGTCCGACCTCTCCGTGCCGCTCACCATCCACAACTACTCGGACATCGAGGAGCAGGAGGACGGGCCGCCCCAGCGCGGCGGGCCCCCTTCGCGGGGCAGCGCTCGCCCGCCCGCCCCGGCGCGCCGCCCGCGGGATCCCGCCGCCGGGAAGCCGAGCGGCCGCAGGAAGGGCCGGGCGGCCGCCGCCGGTGAGCCCTTCGAGGCGGAGACCCAGTACCGGCAGGACTTCAGAGCGTGGCCCCTCCCGAGGAGGGACGCCTTCCCCTGGGTCAGCGCCAGTAGCGGCGGCGGCGGCGGGAGGGACGGGGCCGCCCCCCAGCCCGCCCCGGGACGCGCCGCCTGCGCCTTGCCCGGCGGCGGCGGGAGAACGGCGGTCGACGGCCCCGAGCATCTCCGGCCGCGCTCGCAGGCGGACGGCGGCCACACCACCTCCTACAGGTAACCGGGCCCGGCGGCCGCCCCGAGCCGGGGCTGCTCCTGCCACGGGCGGGGGACGCTCCTCCGCAGCGCGGGGATGCCGGCGGGCGGAACCGCCACCGAGGGGAGGGGGACGGGGGCTGCCACCTCGCCGGCGGGCTCAGCCTCTCGCCGAAGCCGCCTTTGCTTTTGGAAGTGCGGTGCTTTAAAGTGTCGCTTGCGCCCCGGGCAGGTGCCCGGCCCCGGCGGCCCCTGAGCGTGCCGGGGCAGCGGAGCCGTCCCCGGGCGCGCCGGCGCCCAGCCCGCGCTCAGGGAGAGGAGGGAGCTCGCCGGGGGGATCCATGATTGCATCCCTGGCGCAGCAGCGCGCTACCCACCCGCTGCCGGGAGACTCGGCCCCTCCGACAGCCAGAGCTGCCCGCCAGCCGTCCGTGCCCAACAGCCGCACCGAGCTGCGTTCCCCGAATCCCTCGGTGCCATCATCGTTTTCCCTTTAAAACTCCTGGAATGCGACACTCATGGCGAGCCAAATTACAGCCTTAAAAGATTAGTCAGACAAGAAGACATTTTCAGGATGTATCCCCTATGTCATCTAATGGGTAATGGAAAAAATTGTCACAAACCACCTGTCTCAGTCTTTAAAAATTACTAAGTGACTTATGTTATTGATGCCTCCCTTTCTCTCTGAACAGCACGACTGATTACAGATCTTTATTTCCTGAAACAAACAGCCAGGCGAGATGCACCTAAATTCAACTCTTGTTCTTACTGACTCTCCCCATGCGAGAAGAGGGGATTTCAGCTCTTACAAGGCTGCTGTTGAATATTGTATCAGTTTCATGCTGTTACCACATGGTCCCTCATAATTATGTCTGGCAGATTTTAATATACCTATGAGGTATATTAATAGAGTAATTATTTTTATTCTAATAGATTCTCAAGTATTTAGACTCTTATTACCTATTATGTACCTAGGAGACATTTCTCTTCATCACTGCAATTCATTAGACTATGTATCACAGTGCTTTTAAGACAAACTAGGGGCTCTGGGGAGGATTTACCAGCCTGCACAGCAGTATTGCTTATCCCACTCCTCCTCACACAGGCAGCTGCCCTGTTCCATGTGCAGTGAACATGCAGACTTAGACAGGATAACTGCAGTGCTTGGATTTGTGCACTATTTTCTCCTTTGCCACATCTCTTCGGACAATCATAGAGTGATTATTATTCTTGAGCCAAAGCACTTTTCAATTTGCAAGGAGCACAGGAATTACTTCAGAGAAACCTGCCCAGAACAAGACTAGCAAGCTTCACGTCTCAGAAACACATCCATCTCCACCTTTTTGCTGAAGCCTCCCCCTGCTTCTTCAGCCTGACCCCAGAGGAAGGCTGCATTAGCCTGCATGAGAGCTGCAGCTGCCCTAGAGCTGTTCAAATGCTCAGCAAAGTCACTTCTCACACCTTCCTTCCCTCTGACTTGTCTGTTCTTACACAGGGCTCTCAGCTACTATTATCAAAGCACAAGTTCACAGATCACAGGACAAAGTACCAGCTGGGGCAACATATCAACATGGAAATCAAAACAAGTTATATAAAAAGTAAGACTTCAAGTTAGTTGAGGAACTCCTCACTGCTGAAAAGAGGAGGAGTGCAGGACAAGGATGGAGGCACAAGTCAGGGCAGCCACACTAGAACAAAGTTCTCATGTAAAATCTTTAAGCTGTTTGAATACACAGTATACAACTGATACAGACTGGACTATGTAAATCAAGCCACTTTTGCCTTATTCCAGTAATTCCCATGGTTTCTTTGGATTATCACCTAGTAAAACATTGCATATAAGGTACCACTGAGCACACAAGAGTCACAACAAGCAGCAGCAGAAAAGTTCACAACAGCTGCACAGGCTGCAGGAGTCTACTTTTTGTTTTTTAAAGAAAGACTAAGCAGGTACTTGGCAGAGTTGCTCATTTTCAGTTACAATTTGGGTTTGTATTTGGTAGCTTCAGTCAGTGCAATGCCCCAGTCTGAATTGGGAAAGGGTGATCACAGAACCCCCATCTTTGGTGAGCTGAGCACTCACAACCACAAGGACATTTCCACTAACACCATTACAGTTCACTCCTTTCCTCTTACCTTATTTTCCAAAGGCAGCATTGCACTCTGCAGACACTTATCTTCAGGTAGTAGCTGAACAGCACCATTAAGGACTGATGTTCTTCCTCTTCCTCTCTGACAAAGACTAGAAGGACTCTTTGTTCATTAAACCGTCCCTTGGTGGCCACACACAACTCTACTACACTCTGGCAGCAAGGACCTGCCCCACTTCTTAGAAGCTGCACCCCCACAGGTGAGAAGGCAGAAGGAAAGTCAGATCACCTGTGGTAGAGGCAGAGTAGGAGGGGTTTCTCTAACTAGGGACAGCTGTGTCCTGAAGAGAAGGCTTGTGAGCCACATGATGTCTTTAGGGACAGTGGGAAAAGGGAGAGAGTGTACTGCACAGAGACATGCAGGCAAGGACCACTGCAGGTAGATGATTACAGAGGAGCAAAGGTATAGAAAACACACACATTTTTAGTAAGACACTCATTTCCTTGCTATGGAGAATCTTGGGGAGATTTCCCCTTTTCTGGTGTTGCAGGAGCATCAGCCCATCCCTATGGCCCAACCCTGAGAACTGGGCTCTCTGTGTGGGGAGCTGTGTCCATTCTCACAAGGAATGGGTCGTTTGATCCTTTGTGCTCCAGGTGCTCTGTGCCCAGCCAGATCAGGCACACCCTGTGAGGCTCCTCCTGGCAGGATTGGCTCTTGCAGTGTGGACACTGCTGATCAGCAGCCTCCAGCTGTACAGTGTGACTGTGCCAGGTCGCAGCAGCTGGCTGGGCTTGTTCAGTGTGAAAGAGAGGGCACGGCAGGGCACTGAACAGGACATGCAGAAAAGTTGGCATTGATGCACGGTCCACTCCATGCTTTTAATGGCAGTAGTGGTTTTCTCGCTTGAGAAAACATCTCTCTAAGATGTTGGGGGTTTCTTTTTTTAGGTTCTGTGGTTGGTTTGTTTTGTTTTTTTTTAATTCAGGAATTTTGACTGCATGGTTCTACAACAGCCTATTGTATTTGTTTCTATGAAGCACCCAAGGGTAGTGGTGAGTCCCATACTGTGGAGAGCAGCATTTGATGTGCTTTTGTGCATCAGTGCTCTGCTCCTGTGAGACTTCATTCTGCACGCTGCTTTAAGTTCAGAAGGAAACTCAGCTGCATACAAAACTGTCTGTACATGGTTAAGCCAGTCAGCCTGACCTGGCGTTTCGCAGCACAAAATAAACCCACAGGATCAATGTCCGAGACTGAGGGAATCTTTCTATGGCCAGAAGAAAGATAAAGGGGAGGGGGTGTTGGAAGAATACCTGTACCCCTGAGGAAGCAAAGACTTTTGATTTTGAAATAATAACTCTGAATAGAAGGTGGAAGGACAGCACAGCTGCCTGGCCTACAAACTATTATCCTGTGTCCCCAGATTATTGGCTCAGCTTCCTCTTCCCTTCAGTCCCTGGATTTTGGCTGGAGTTCTGCAGGGTCTGAATGAAGTCAAACCCCAATGGGGCTGCATGGTGGGTGCTCAGGCACACAGGCGGAGGCAGATTGATACAAGCCGCACTTGAAAGGCTAAAATGGGATGTGCTCCAACTGTGAAAAGATCCCAGGGACTGCTGCAGAGGGTTGCAGTAGATTATACCTTACTGACGCTGGAGGAAGCAGAAGAAAGTGCTGAGTGGCCCCTCTCCACCTTCCCAAGTGTTTGTCCTTTTGCATCATGGAAGTGACTTCTCCCTTCAGCAGTAAGGTGCAGGTGCTTTGCACACAATTAATTGTAGTACTAGGTCTTGATTGCATTTAGCAGACATTCTAGAAATAGAGAAGTGCTTTACTTAGCTCTCTTAATAGAGGATGAGAGAAGCTGGTGCTGTCAGCAGGTATCTCCAGCTGGCTCTGTTCTCTGGATGTCATTTTCTTACCTTGTTAGAAGGCAACAGGGAAAAGGCACAGCCTCCCCATCAGGGCCAGTACTGCTGGGAGGAGAACCCTGTTCAATGCTCAGCTACACTATAGGTCACTTCAGACTTCAGTTTTCCCTTCAGTAACCTGCCAGCTTTTGGAAATCACTTCAAATGTGTAAACGAAAATGCTGCACGAGAGTTGCAAGGGATTGTTTTGCCTGTTCTTCCCCCACCCACTGGCTTTGCTTGTTGTACTGGCACAGCGAACTGGGAAGATGACTGCAAACTTCTGCACACGTGCACAACACCAGCCCCGAGCGTGCTCTCTGCAGATGGGGATTCCACAGAACACGTGTCCTGAGCAGGCAGGAGAGTCAAGAGCACCCAACTTGTTCACAGGTGGAAGGCACAGGCCAAACTGGGCCCCAGAGATTAAGAAATTTTGTTCTGATGAGAAGGAACCTCATAAAGAGCTGGGGTAATTAGGGGGAAAGGTGTCTGATGTGTCATCGCTAATGATTTTTTGGAATAGTGGGGTGGAAGAAACCCCAGCAAACTGAATTCCCACCTTTTTGCATGAGAATTCAATATGTGCCATTCACTGTGACCATGGAACAGACATCACCCCACCAGGAGAGACACTGCAGAGCAAAGGGGAATGCTGCTTTTCCCCAGAGCTATGGATGCAGTCACAGAACATGTTACTTGGCTTTCTATCCTATTCATTCGCCTTCAAGTAGTGCTTGTGCAGAGAAACAAGGTGACCTGTGGTGACTGCTTCACAATGAAAAGCATCTTATTTCAGCTGTGCAGAAAACAAATAAAATACCTGCACCTGTGTTCAGTAACGTGTGGGATCAAAGCACACACCTGAGCCAGCAGGGTTAATAGTACTGTGTATGAGGAGCTCCATCCTTGATCCAGCAAGATCTTTAAATGCATGCTTATCCTCAATAATAGCAGTAAAGCTTTTATAATCGAGGCTTACAGTTATCTTTACATTCTTAAGTGTCTTGCTGCTTGGGGAAATTAATACTGAAGCCCCTGATTTTTACGCTATTTAACAAGTAAGCTTTCTTGGTGCAGGCATTGGGATGGATCCAGAGGGACTCACTGTGCACTGCGTAGCCTGGGTGGGGAAGGGAAGGCTTGGAGGGGGACAGACATGTGAGGAGAGAGCCAGGTAAGCTGGGAATAGAGGCTCAAGAGAGAGTGTCTGTTGTGCAAAGTATCCTTCAGAACTGAAATGGGGAAGATTCAAAGCTGTTGCATAAAGTAGGAGGAATTTCCTCCCCTCAGTGTACACTTAACCTTAGGTTAGAGAAAAAGGGAAAAGAATGGAAAGTGGGATAATGACAGAAGTCAAGACCCTCAGACCTACCCACACACCCCCGTTCACACAGCTCTGATAAGAGGGAAGCAGCTGCCTGTCCTATCAGACCACTGTCAGTACTCCTTCCTTGGGGATCTGTTTGTGAGCCGAGCAAGCTCCTAAAACTCACCCTAAGACAACAGTTTGAGGTTTAAGGTTTTGTCTGGTCCTTTCAGTCCAGTCTTTTGCTGTTCCTTCTTTCCTGTGAGTTATGAGCAGCTCCAAGTACTGCCTGACCTTCCTGCAGGTGAGAGCTGAGAAAGGATTCATCCAGGTGTCTTCTGCTTTCCTGCTCTATAATTCCTGTTTGCTGGTCTCTACCTCCCTGCTGTCTTTTCTCTACCCCTCTAGTTTTTAACCTCCATCAGCCTTTTCTTTCCCCCATTTCTGTCCTCATGCTGGGCTCTTCGGCTGGGTAGGAGAATGGGCACAGTCTGCTCCTGTGTCCAAGGACTGGGAGGGCCTTAAGCACCCCACCAGTGTCTGCCACAGCTCAGAGGAGAAGCAGTTTAATGGCTCAGTTATCCAGGAGGGCTTCTGACTTTGTCCATCATACAGAGCTCTCACCACTGCAACCATGACTCACAACATTTGCAATCCTCCATTTGCCAGGAGACATCACAGCATCCTCCCTGGCCTAGGGGGGTCTTTGTCAACAAGCAGACACAGCCTGTTCTCTGGAAGAGCACCACTGGCCAGACAGCTCTGCCTGGGCAAACCAGCTGTATGGCCCGGCTAGGAACCTGCAAGGAGCTGTGTCACAAACAGGGAGACATTTCACCCCACACCTTCTGCCCAAACCCCTTGCACACCCATCTGGCTTCCCCAACAGACATCTAGAGGAGTGTGTACTTTGAAAGGAAAATAACGGAGACTCCCAAGCCGTGCACACGACTTTCCTCCTGAAGGGAAAATTGGAGAAATGTTCATTGTGCTGTTTAATTCTCACTGGCATGCTGGGTATGAGAAGGAATAAGACACTGAAAGAAGGAGCACAGACCAGCTCAGGCAGCGTAGCTTTGAGTTATGGTCAGCTATACAGAATGAGCCTTTTTCTCCATTTCTTAAATAAGAAATGGGATTGTAATGCAGCGGCTCAGAATTGCCATAGATAATTAATCATGGAAAGCAAACCGTGACATAAAGATGAAGTACTGAAATGACAACTGTGATGGCATTGGTGGTGTATGATGGGAAAAAGGAATAGTATCAATGCTGAAGATAAATCTGCATGGAAACAGCAGCTCCAGCATTGCAAACAGCTCAGTCGGTGTTTCCACTGCCTCCCCACGCCCACCAGAAGAGTCCTCCATCTCTGTGAAGTTAGAAACATTTCTAGGTTAGATTTTCACTAGGTCAGTGAAATTAAAAGGATTTTGCAGACAGCTTTCTCTGCAGGGCCAGAAAACGTTTGTGGAGCACATGAAATGGGAAGAGCTGGAGGCAGCACTTAGGCCAGTCACTACATGGATCACAGGCCCCAGCAGCTTCAGCTGCAGCAGCACCAGTACACTGTGTCTGGAAAGAACAGAAGGACAAGCCCAAATCCATCATTCCCAAATAATGCCCTGAAGTTTGCAAGGCTACGGGGTAAATCATGGTGGGGCATCCCTCCTGCCTGGGCTGTTAGCTGGTCTTGCTCACCAAGGGGGGGAGATGGCACCCAGTCACCAGCTCATGTCAAAGCTGGGATTCATCGTAACCCCCTGGTAATTAATAGTCCAGTGCTTTTTAATTTTTGTTTCTAGCCTATACGTTAGCTGCACTCCCATGGGGGTTAAACTGTCCCAGCAGGCCACTAGCTTCCCTTTCCACACTGCACAGATCCAAACCTTCCCCTCCAGACACATCCCCACATATTACCAAAAAAATGCCTTTCCTCGGTCTCTATTAACCAATTTTGAGAAAGTGAAAAGAAACAAATGACAAAGCATTGATTTATATGATGAAAGCAGTTCCACAAGGGGCAACCACCTGCAAAAAGGCGCTTCTTAATTCTTCCTAGAGTGAGTTGGAGGTACAGAAACAGCAGTACAAAAAAAGCAGCCCTTCCCTTTTGATCCCTACTGTTTTAAATCTGGCATGCTACTCAGGAGGCCTTTTTCTTTCACAACCCCAGTGCTTTAGTACTTAGAAGCACCACTGGATCATTTCTTTATATGGAGATCAAAAATCTCACCTCTAGGCTGTAACAGTGGAGGACAAAACAGAATCTAAAGAGAGCCTGGACACTGAGTTATGGCCTGGAGGCTGCTTTCCCTTGACTGCAGGTCCTTGCAGACCCAAACTAACCTGACAACTGCTGCTGTCTAGGGACAAGGAGAGGAGGAGGGGTACAGCAGGAAGGATGAAAATGACCATGTCCAGCAGCAACAGTCAGTCTTGCATGTTCATCCCCAGCAGCAGCTGGATGTCACATCACACAAGGGTAAAAGGGAGAAGAAAAACAGTCACTAATCTGGACACTTCACATCTTAAACTAAGCAACATTAAAACCAGGTCATTCCTCTTCCCCAGGCTTGGAGTAGCTCATGCATTTCAACTCCATTCATGACTCCAAGACTGATTTCTAGTCAAGTCACCAAACTGGTAATTGGGCTTGTGTTCCTTCTGACTCTTAGCTATACAGCTAGAGATGAGAGCCTGTGTCCTGCAAGCTGAAAGGCAGAGCAGATTTAGTTAGCTGCACTTTCTGTATCAAGGGTTACAATATTAATTTCTTGTTTTGTTTCAAGTACCCCAGCTCCCAGAGGAGATACGTTGTCTATGTTGTGCCCAGCCCTTCTCTGAGGCTGAGTCCTGGGTTTACCCAGTGGGAAACCCCAAGGCCAGATTGGAAATGCTGCTGTGGGTCTGGGCTGTGACTGTATCTGCCCTCACATTCCTGATTCTGTGGCTGAAGGCAGAGCATTTCCTCAGTGCACGTAGGTGCCTCAAAAATAGTCCAGGCTGAGAGGAGAACGGTTTGGCTTCCAGCCAGAATGAGGGTCCTGTGATCCAAAAGGGCTGTGTTTGGGGGTCTGCCAAATCAGCAAATGATCTGCTATAAAGCAGTGAGACAGAGCTGGCTGCACAGGCAGGCAGCACAGTCATTCACTGCAAGCTGGGGACACACTCCATTGCAGCGAGGAGATCAATCAGCACGAGGTTGAATGGTTAGGAATCAATGCTACCAGCATTCCTGAGGAATTTGGGCTTTATGTGGAGTGGCAGGTTCCAGTTCCTAGAAACTGCTGGGATGTAATTGATGGGTTTGTACCATTTTGTTGGTATTTTGCCCAGCAGCTCTGTGTCCTCCCTCTGGCTGTGCAGCAGAGCAGAGCTCAGATTTAACATTCACAGATTTCTGGGATTCCCTGCTGAAAGGTTGCCTTCTTGGGGCATCACTTGGCCAAAATCACCTTTCTGCAAACGTCCTCCCTGGCCCTGAGGTGTTAGAGCAGCAGGAACCCCACTACCAGCTCTGGGAGAGCTGCATGGGCACTCACCTGCTGCCTGAGCAAGGTGCAGAGAAGGCAGAAGGTGGCTGCTCAGGACAGTGAGAGCAAACTGATTATACGAAAGATTTGCAATGCACATAGACAGCCCTGACAGAGGCCTGGCTTTGCTTTCTGACAGCAGGAAGCTCTTCCATAGAGCAATATCCGTTACTGACTGAGTGGATTTAAGAACTCACTCCACCCTCACTCAAGCTGACAAACTGCTGTCAGCCCCAGCAGCAGGCTCCTGCCCCTTTCCTTGTGCCTGCACCTGTATTCGTCCATCCTGGCTGGAGGCTGCTGCCAGCAGCTAGCTTGGTCAAGAAACAGTTATTTAATTTTTTGGAATTAATTTTGTTAGCCTGCTGGTTTCTCACTGGCTTAGATGCAGTCCAAGGGTTGTACCCTGTATCTACAAATCAGCAAAGAAATGAGGCAGCATTTTAAGGCTGAGTCTATTATTAGAAATAAAACATAAACCAGGCAGTGGTTATATCACTTTGGTGATATACTGAAAGGATCATGTCCAAACGACACATTCTAAAATAATACTCCACACTCACACACTTCAAAATAAGATTTTTAAAAGGGGAATTTGTATCTACCATCAAAATAGCAAATAGCATGCTTGGGAAAAAGAAAAAACAGAAAGGCTGTGACTGAAGCTAAACTGGACACATTAAAACACAGCGTGTTTCCCTAGCCTGGGCACTAAGGACTCAGTCTTACCCCTTGATCTCATGTACAAGCAGATAGTAAAATGCAGGTATTATTGAAGTATGCCAGGGTACGAACATGAAGCTGTCACATCTCGGTTAGTCACCTCTCCCTTCGCTACAGAAACCGCCTGTTGGTTGCCAGAGATACGCACACAAACAGGCAGACTCCTGCCTTCTCCCCAGGGAAATGAGCCAGCTCAGCTGGCTGCTACTGCAGCATCCACAGTCCTAATGGAGAGGGCATCAGTGAGGCCTGTCTGTGACAAGGGGTACAGAGAAGCAGGGGAAAGGCTGCAGAAGGGAGCTGGCAGCCAAGCTAAGGCAGACCCTGCCACGCTGTTCTTTGGTGCACTCGAAAGCTGTGCTGCCCCTTTCTCAGTGCAGTCTCTGCACCCATTTCTCAGACGGCACTTGGCTGACTAATCCTCGGAGCAGTGATGCCGTCTCAGGCATCACCAAGCAGATTTAAAGCACTTGCCCCCCCCGAAGGAAAATCATCGGCAGAGCATCTGCCAGCTGAGACGGTGTCTCCCTTTGGATGCATTTCAGATTGGGCTGCCACAGCTGTGCAGCACTTTGGCAAACCTGCCTGCTGTTGAGAACCACAGCCAAGGGAGGGAATATCAGCACACTCTCTCCACAGGGGAGGGCAGGCACCGGACCAAGGGGTTTTACATAGTAAATGGCCAATGAGCCAGATGATGTTTGACATTGTAAGTGGTCAATGGGCCTTCATGCAAAAAGTCACCCTAACTTTTTCTTATCCAGGAGGGAAGCACCAAGCACCGCCAGGAGAGAGCACATTTTGGAGGAATAAAAGGAGAGTTAAGTCAGGGCAGCCAGTCAGCCCAGTCTATGCCCTATTGCACCTTTCATCAATGGTTTTCTGAGAGAGGCAGGCCTCTATGCTCAGTTGCTCTTCTATTCTCAGTATGCCTTAGACAAGTTCAATCTTATGAGCTGATTACAACCAGCCTTGCCTTCTGGCTTTGCAACCACTCCGAGCAGAAGCACCCTGTGAGTATATTGTGTTTTATGGGTTCTTCTGTCTTGACAATCTCATTTCAGACAAGAGTATCGCCCATGGACTGGAGCAAAACCATCCAAGCCTATAAAGACAAAACAAGGCTTCTTTATGCCAGAAGACCATTTTGTTCAAGAGACAAGCTACAAGGCAGACTTTAAGGTAATTAACAGTTTTTAAAAATCCTAAAGTAAAGCCCAAAGTGTACACATCAGGAACTACTCATTTTTTATCAGTGTGGTGTATGTAGCCATGTCCTCACTGACCCCTCTTTCATCACTGCTCATTAGGTAATGTGGCCATCCCTTGCCTTTAGAGAGACATGCTAGACAATGTCATACTGTAACTGGTCATCATTCAACCCATAATTCAATCCCTCAGGTGGACACCTTATGTACAAGCTGTGTGTGTGTGCCATCCCCTCTCTGTGTGTAAGGTGCAGTCAACACTCTCTGCACACCCTTGGAGTGGTCAGTGTGCACCAGCACTAGGGCTGCAGTGTGAGATTCAACCTCTGGCACCAACATCAACCATGGGCACAGGTGTTTGCACGGGAACCTTTGCAGATCCCTGCCTGAGGAACAGCATCCACCCAGGCAGAGGCTGCCCTCACTACCACCACCAAGGAGGACACAGCTGTGGTGAGCAGCAAAGCTGCACAGCTCTTGGGCCTCTGAGACTTCCTTGGGGTTTTCCTGGGACTTTCTACAACCCTCTATACCAGTGAAGATCATTTTCTTGTTCATGAAATACACGTGTTACTGAAAATCCCACGAGGAAACATTCCCTCTGTACTCAGCATTTTCCCTGGCAGGGCCCCCACACAGTCCCCATCCCCACACGAAGGAAAGTGCACACTGACAAGGCTCTGGTTTAGCTGCTTTTTGCATTAGACCACCAAGGAGAGCAGCACCTCACAGCCAGCTGCAGAAGTGGTTCAGAGGCTGCACTGAGTGACACGGAAAGCAGAGATAGGGCCAGGGCTGAACTCCCCTGCCGCAGTGTGCTGTGCTGTTAGAGGTAATAGCAGCTACTCCAGGGCCACACGTAAAAAGTAAATCTTTGCCTTGGAGGAGACAAGGAAGAAGTGTTTAATCAGCAGACAGTCAAGTGCCTCCTCCGCAGAGGATTGCCAGCACACTGCTGCGACAAGGCACACGATGGGTATATCCAGCTCTGCTGCAAGTGGGACAGTGACCTCAGGCAAAACAGAATTTGCAAAGCTCACCAAAATTTCTTCCTTGCTCTGAGTAGTCTGGGCTGCTTACCGAGGTGCAGCAATGAGGATAGAGAGTATTTAATTCTTAAACCTTGTATTTTGACCCTTGTGAATTTAATTTTTCATTTTGACCCTAGAGGGTCAAAATACAGTGTCGTCCTATTTGGCAGATAGGATGCAAAGGAGAGTGTCCTAGATGAACCCCTCGGAGTCCCTATCCCAGTTCTCAAAGCAAGGAAAGGGAAGACTGAAATCCCAGACACAAACACTTGCCACTGCACTCTGGACCACACAGCAAAGGTCTTGTGTCCTGGAGCCCCAGGGTACAGCCTCTCTCACAAGACAGCATGGGAAAGGGGTAGTCAGGAACGAAGATGGTGCCAAAGAGTCAGTTCAAAGAGAAGCCAGACTGTCCCTGATTCACACTTGACCATTTGGACTGTCCCTCTGGCCGGAAAGCCCTGGCTTTGCCAAACACACAAGAGTCAGGTTTACATTCTGTCCTGACAGCCTACATGGAGGACTCAGGGGAATGGCTCTCCCCAGCTGCTGAGCTGTGCACAGGCTATTTGTGACATCTCACTTGTTCCTCAGTGTGTCAGATGCATCCCCAGAGGAACGGAAAAATCAGAACAATGAAACAATAACAACCAGATCAATAGCTTTCCCTTTTTCCCTGTATTCTCTTTGCCTGTGGTCTTGCTCTTCTTTCTCTGCTTGGATGGTGCCCATCAGCATACCAGCAGAGCTTTCCACCCTTTCATGTTTTATGGCCAGATTCACCCAGAGTCCTAGGCTGGATGCACATCTATGGCCAGTGCTGTTTCAAAACCTTTGGGTTTTCAGCATTAGGGATGACAGAAGTATCCAGGTGTCCTTCATGCTTCAGTACAACCAAAACAGCTACATATTGCATGCAATTATGACTCCACAGACATTAGAGAGAACAGCCACTTATCTCTGCCTTTCCTTCCTATATCCTTATCTGAGTCCTTGAAGTTTCACAGCCTGGCACGGCCAGTAACCAATTGTTTTCCTTTGGGTACTCCAGGTCTGCCCCTCTGTTCACAGCAGACATAGATCATAGCCCCTATAAGGCATTACAATGGAATATTTTGATAGAGCCTGGATTGCATTCTCCAAAAGGTTAACGACCAGACACACACCACTCTAATTCCTCTCACTTAAAATCCAGCACCAGGCCAGCGGTGAATTTGTTGTGACGTTTGTACAGTATTTGCCAGCAGGACTTTGTGAAGAGGCAGCTCTTCATCTTGCAGAAGCTGGCTCCAGCCAAGGCCCGCCCAGCCGTGGTTATGCCCATGACACCACACACCTCCAGGTCCAAGGGCTTGGTTACAACTGAGCCCCTCCTCACTAACACAGCATCACACCTGCCCTCAAATCACCCTGCAGGCCAGCGCCAGTCTCACTGATGCCCAGCCAAGAGATAACACTTGTTGGGTAGTGGCACGTTACGGGGAGAGCAGATAGATCCTCACAGCACTCCAGATCTCTCAGACTCTCTAGACAGTTGTACTCTTTGTCACACTAATGTTTCTCTCTCCCCTCACCCCACTAGATCCCAGAGGTGAAGACCAGGTTCTCCCCCAACCCTTCTGCCGTTTTCCAGGCGCCATCGCGGATCCTCAACGTTTGAACCTGGGCCCTCCTCGCACCCAGGCAGCCTAACCAGGCGTTTCTGTTAAGATGTATCACTATGCAATTTTCACGAGGAGTGTTAAGATCAAAGAACCGGTGTTATCAACAGCAGCTCCAGTGATTAATGATATGCACACACACTTTCTGTTAACACAACAAACCGCAAAGCGCTTGGTTTAGAACCGGCAAAACACCCTGCGAGGAGTGACCTAGTTTTTCACAGGAGCAGGTTCATTACTATGCCAGCTGGCGTCACATTAGGAGATTGACTTTGGGCAGCTAAGGTAGGATTGCAGGCAATGTCCCTACACATAGCTACATAGGCTAAGAGGGAAAACAATCACAACGGGATGGATAATTAAAACCCAAACCAGTTTTATTTAGCAACACCCTCTAAGTAGGCCAGAGAAAGACCTGGGAGTATTCTGGCCCTTTCTTGAGGGGTTTGGGAAGTAGGACCTCAAATGGCATCACCAGAAAGCACAGCTTCACAGGGGCTGATCTGAAATTCGAGGGTTGGTTTAGCAGCTGGAGGAAGCCAACATCACTAAACTCTAAAATAAATCTGGCACATGCAGTGTTTTGGAGCTTTCCAGCTGGAAGGCTGGATATGTCCAAAACTGAAGGGCTGATGCAGGAGCAAGAGGGGACTGAACACCAGGGGACAGCCCTGATAGCAGCGCACCAGGCTGGTTTGTAGAGGAGCACATGGACACAGCCAGGCACCCACCAGGCTCCTCCAGAGGATCTAAGATACTTAGGTAATTTGTATAGCTGTTAGGGTGAGTGTAAATATTGTACATGGATTTTACCTAAAGCAATTTGTGATCCTTTAATGAAAAGGATATGCTTATACTTTTAATAAATGTTAACTCTTTGCATATGCAAGGTGGAAAATATTGCCTTGAAATTCCTAAATTATTGCCTGTATATTGGTAATGCTAATGCTAGGAACAACCACATGCGAATGTTACTTAGAAACTCTTCTTAAAGAAAAATGTAATGTAGAATGTAAGCCATCTGTCATTTCTAAGATAGGCCATTTCAAGTGTCATCGTTCTGAAGCTGATTTTTTTTAGATTGCTGCGCATTTAACTTTTGCTGAGGTACACGTGTTTTAAGAAACCATTTTTTTAGCCTTTGTTCACCAAGACTTTAAAATTTCTATTAATAAGTTATGCAATATAATTAGTCTATTCCTTATTTAATGGTTTTACTAATTATTTGGGGGAAAAAAATTGGAAAACTTTTACTTTATGTGTTTGCAACACATGTGTGTTGTCTAGAACAAAGGGAAACTATCCTCAGACTTGAACAGGGATCAGATACTCATTCACCTGTAATGAAACAGACTTTAACACAGGAGGATCTTTTCTTAAACTTCCTTCTAGTGGAAGCCTAAGGCAAATTTAATGAACTTGGGGATTCTGCAAACACGTATGCATTGCTGATAACTCCCATAAGAACAATTTTTGAACAGCTGGCATGTGGATTGTACTTGGATTACATGCAGACAGCATCTTCTCACTGCAGTGTGTGAGAATTTAGTGGTGCCATCTCTGTTCGCTGTAGCAGGACCGAACACACCCACCAGAACATGGAACGCCTGCAGTAAGCTGTGTTTGGGTGGGACAAGGGATGGCACTTCCCACACTCATCCTTGGACCCATAGGAACCTACAGAAATCCCAGTGCTTGCCAAAATAATATTCCAGGAGATGAATTTTT
Source organism: Lophotriccus pileatus (assembly GCA_035583135.1). NCBI lineage: Eukaryota > Metazoa > Chordata > Aves > Passeriformes > Tyrannidae > Lophotriccus > Lophotriccus pileatus. The sequence goes on along the minus strand of JAWWES010000011.1, from coordinate 23,240,908 downwards.
CAGGATATTAATTTGAAACATTCAGACTGTACTAAAAGTTCTGCATGTTAGATGTTTCTAAGAATTCAATCTGCTTGTTTAATCTCTTTATAATGTTTTTATCAGTTTTGTTCAAATAATTTAAGTTCGTTTCAATCCTGGACTTTACTAAAAGCAAGAAAAAAAAGAAAAAGAAAAAAAAAAGGAGAAATTGACTATTCTCTCTTCTTAATCCACTGTATTTCTTAAAACAAAAAACAACCCAGGTTTAAACAAACTGGTAACATAATAAGCTTGTATTTTATCAAATGGACTGGATTTGATTTAATTTAATAAATTAAAATGTATTTTGTCTATTGGTTCTTTCCCAAAATTTTGTTGCTGTAAAGCATAACCCTCGGGTAATTCAGCCTTGCAGGACAATGTGTCACCACGTCTGTCTGTCTTGCACACCTGCACGAGCAGGACAGCAGAGCACAGAGCAGGCACCAAGCAAGGTGTTGGGGAGAGGCATTCAGAGCCATCAGCAGTCAACTCCTCACTCTTGGAGCTTGCCTGCAGGCACAGCCCCTGTTAAGAACAGCTTCTAAGGCACATTTCAAGCTGTGGCCCAGCTGCTGATCCAAAAGTACAGCTGCTTTCCAAAGGAAAGCTATTGGTCTGCAGAATCCAGTCACTTATGGGACTTTTCCCAGACTTTTTCAAAGGGAAAGCAAACTCTTCAGCAAGCAGTCCATCACCGCGAAGGGGAAAAGGGGATGAACCAATGACACTAATTTGATACATTCCCTATAAAATGCACAGAGGGTAGATCGACTGACGCAGGTGCCATGGTTTCAAGACCCCTTTCAGACACGCCCACAGTGTTCCCTGTTAACAGTTTCACCTCAGTGTCACTCTGCCATCTCACAGAGATCACAGGAATTGAATTTTCACAGATACCATCATTTCACAGTTACTCCCAGTAATATTTCTGTCAGTAAAGGTGCTGAAAGTACAACTACCCTCCCCAGATAGCGCAAGGCCACCTTTCCTAGCTATGCCTCAGAAGACTTCCAGGACAAAGCCAAAGGCTCACAAGCTGCTGCCTGGCTCCAACTACACAAGAAACAAACTGAGTAGGTACTCACCACTGAAAGGTCCACGGTGATGCCGCTGGCTGCCAACGTCCGCAGCTTACCTGATTTTGTATGGAAAACACTCACCTCAGCCAAGTTGAAAGGTATCAAGCTAAGTTCCTCTGAAGAAGGCAAATCCACACGCGTTTTGCAGGCTCCAGGGAGTCACTGTGCCAGGATTGCTTCCAACACTGTTCTCACGCTAGTATTTGTCTTCCCAATTGCTCTGGGCCCATGTCCAAGTCCCTCAAGGCTTTCCAACTGTGAATCACACTGCAAACAAGGGTTATTTGACACATAAAGAAATGTCCTTTAACAGGAAAGTTTTACACCTGAAGCTTTATAATTTATTACCTCTAGGGTGACACTGAACCTACTTGTTTCATTTAATCCTCCTGACACCTTGCCTGTTGGGATGCTGAGGGTGAGTTTTGCGCCAGGCAGCTGTGAATTACTGCACTGCCACATGCTCAGGTGAAACTTTGGTGTGTGAAATACTCCACTGCTCAGAACAGTTGTCATTGAAAAGTTCACACAAGCAGCACATTACTGTTTTGCCTGCTTACATAAACAGCATGTTTCTCTTTGCGTTGCCCTAATTTCTTTGAGGGTGAACAACAATGTGCAGGCCTATGACCTCTGTCTCATACCAATTTCCCCCAACCTGGCCACTGCTGTAGTGTACGATCCTAAGGATCTACATGGTTTGCCACAGATGGATTGCTAGGGCCATGCAGCCCAGAGAGGCTGCGTTTGTTCCCAGAGCAGAGATGGCACAGAAGGTGTGGAAGATCCCTTGTTCCTGGTGGCACTGGCTTTGGTGTCACCCAGACCACCTTGAGGCCCAGACACACCGCTTGTGCCTGTGTCAGCTCTGTGTGCAGACAGCTTAATTCCTGAACTGATGATCTGGGCGTGCTGCACCTGCCCCCACATCCCAGGATGCGCCCACCTGTGCGAGGGCTGGGAGGGAGGCACTGGGGGCACAGGGACAGCCAGCCTTCCTCAGCCCCTGTGCTAGTTCAGGAGGCACTTCTGTGGGATTGAGCACAAACAAGGAGCTTTGCAGCATTTTCAAAAGACAACAGCGCGTTAGTCTGCTCACAGACACACTCACCACTCCTCCCCACAGCCGGGGGAGAACACGGGAGTTTGTTTTCCTTACTTTTCCCCGTCCCTGTCCGTGTCAGGTGTTGGTGCCCAACGCTGGCAGCAGGCGGCGGGGGAGTCTGTGTGAGAGGATGTGGGGTCTCTCAGAGGGGAGGCAGATGGTGGGAGGTGGGCTTTGTGAGGGGAGGGGGATAGTGTGTGTGCGTCTCTGTGAGGGAAAAGCAGAGGTGTGGGTAGGTCTCTGTGAGGGGAGGGGGATAGTGTGTGGGGGTCTCTGTGAGGGGAGGGCAGAGCTGTGGGTGGGTCTCGGTGA
>JAWWES010000011.1:23190010-23238360 GCA_035583135.1 Lophotriccus pileatus | reverse complement strand
TCGCTGAGGGGAGGGCAGGGTGTGGGTGGGTCTCGGTGAGGGGAGGGCAGGGTGTGGGTGGGTCTCGGTGAGGGCAGGGCGCTGCCCTGTGCCGGACACCGCCGGTTCCCCCGGGCAGCCGAGGCAGCCGAACCCCTCAGAGGAGCCTGCGGAGCCCGGTGCCTGAGGGACGGAAGAAGTCAATCTGAAAAAAAATAAAAAGGAGTTGGGCGGTGGACACGACTTTTTTTAGTTGTTTTTTTCTTGTCTTTGTTTCTCACCGTCCAGCTCGATTTGGCAATCAGTTCAACTAATTTTCCCCAAGTCGAGTCTGTTTTGCCTATGGCAGTAACTGGTACGTGATGTCCCTGTTTTTATCTACACAGACTGCTTGATCTGAGCAGAACAGTGGTGGAGTCCCCATCGGTGGAGGGATTTACCAGATGAGCAGATGTGGCACTGGGGCACATGGTTTAGTGAACACGGCAGTGCTGGGTTAACTGTCGGACCGGATGATCTTAAAAGGTCTTTTCCAAACTAAATGATTCTGTGGTAAATTATCCTGACCCACAAGCTTCTTCATCTTCTCTGCCGTTCTGCTTCAGGGGAGTGAGGGTGGCTGGGTGGGTGTCTGGCAGCTGGCCAGCCTCAACCCACCTTGCTTTTCGATCTTCCACATAAACCAATGACTTGCTGTTTGAACAGGCTGCTCTGGAGGATGAAGGATTGGAGCTCAGCTCCTGGCTTCCCTTCGCTCAACCTCCAAAACCAGGAGCTTTTTAAAATAACTAGGAAAGGGAAAAATTACCTTTTCCTTCAGATCAGTTCCACAACTAGCAATTTTTATCCAAAACTAACTAGGACATTCTGAATACACAGAGCACAAAAGTATCTGCAGATTTGGAGAAACATTCAGTGACAGGTGACAGTCAAGACAAATCAGGATTGTGCTAGGGCACAGCTAATAAAAGATTTTATTGTAAACATACTTATCTTACACAATTATACAGTATAATACAGATAACATGAAGGATTTAAACACTCAGCATTACAAATAGGGGCAATATTTGTAAAGAGATCTTTAACTTGTATCTAGACTCTTTCAAAAGCCAGAGAAATACACCATAACATTTCAACACACCGTATCACCTGTAGCATTCCACAAACACCTGAATAGGTGTGTGAAATTCCACAACCTCTACCTCATCTCCAAGCAATTCCCACAGGGACTTCTCGCCAACAAATTTTTCTCCCACCACTATTCAAAATGCAAAGAACTTGTTGCAAACATTTCCTACCTCTGAAGGACTAAACAAATTTGTCATTTCCTATCTGCTTTTAACAATTTATTTTTTCTTCAGCAAACTTTATATACTATTCATATGTATCTCCTAGGAGAATAACCTGTGGTTGCTCAGAAATGTAGCAATAGATCTCCTGTGCAAGAACCCCATTAAGAATGAGGGGTCATCACCTGCCTGCTTCAGGGCCAGGTGCAAGACTCATTCTGAAATTCCATTCCTCACAGAAAAGCAGGACACAGGCAAAGAAGCCACAATTTGCAAACAGATGCCCAAACACAAGCTCCTGCATCCTCAAAAGCTGCTCTGGGTGTATCACAATCCCAGAAACTAAGCCCACAAGAGACAGGGGCTGGAAATGTGTGTGTCACAGAATCATAGAATATGCTGAGTTGGAAGGGACCCATCAGGATCAGCAAGTCCAACTCCTGGCCCTGTGCAGGTCATCCCCAGGAGTCACACCAAGTGCCTGAGAGCGTTGTCCAGATGCTTCTTGAACTCAGGCAGGCTTGGTGCTGTGATCGCTTCCCTGGGGAGTCTGTTCAGTGCCCAAACACCCTCTGGGTGAAGAACCTTTTCCTGAGATCCAACCTAATCTTCCCCCGACTCAGCTTCGTGCCATTTCCTTGAGTTGTGTCACTGGTCACAAGGGAGATCAATACCTGCCCCTCTGCTTCCCCTCATGAGGATGTTGTAACTGCACTGAGGTCTCCCCTCAGTCTCCTCCAGGCTGAACAAACCAAGTGCCCTCAGCTGCTCCTCATAAGGCTTTCCCTCCAGACCCTTCACCTTCTCGTGGCCTCCTTTGGACACTCTAATAGCTTAATGTCCTTTTTATATTGTGCTGCCCACAACTGCACACCGTACTCAAGGTCATGGCAGATCACAGCACGACTGAGTTTGCCCAAAAGGCTGTACCCACACAACCTGCAGGCAGTCATGACAGTAACACATCTTGAAAATGCCCTTCTCTTTTCTTTTTATGCACTAAAAGCAGCACACAGGGGTGTCTGAAAGTACAGACCTGGAATTCACTACAGCCTAAAAAGCATGGGGCCTGCAGTTCCCCAGCTGCCTGGATTCCTCTCTACTCCACACTGAGCTGAAACATAATCACCACTGCTCGACTCCGTCACACTGACCTCTGCTGATAAACTGATGTCAGGGCTAAGCTGTGCCCTTTCCTCTCGCAGGCAATCCTGCACTCAGCTCACCCGAACAAGCCAGGATTAGCTTTTGAATCCAGAGCATCTGTAACGTCCTTCCCAGGGGGCATTTAAGTCCTTCTCTGAATGCTGTTTGGATTCCATCCATTGGTCCCATTTCCAGGATTCAAAGGTCAGGTTTTGCCACTCTTACATTGAAGAGAACTACAGCTCCCTGTTAGCTGTGATGAACTGAGAGGGGCTTTCCTGCAGACCCTCGTTTTATTTAAGGAGAGGACAGGCAGGACCTCACCTGAGGTACACAGTGCTTTCTTCAGTTTAACTGCAATAAACCTGTGCTACTCTCCTTCAAAGCCTGAAGCCACCCTCTAACTGAACCATTTTTCACGGTTCGTGCACACTACTGGAGTTACCGTCATCTGTCTTCTACCCAAAAAAAAAGCACCAAAAGATAACATTTTGAAGAGTTCTGTTCCTACCCCAGGCCAGGAAAGATAACTGTAGCTTAATGTTTATAAAAGGCTTTGTATTGTCAAAGCACGGCACCAACAAGAGCGAGGCCTCAGTACACCCCTGTGAGGTAGGTATCCTGCTCCCCATGCTCAGAGATGGGGAAACTGAGGCACAGAGTGATTAAATCAAAGGCCATGCAGCAGATCAGAGACCCAGCTGAGATCAGCACATTGGAGGTTCTGGCTGTTTGACCCATGCTCCACCCACATGACAGCACTGCCACACAAAACAAGCACGCTGAAAGCATGACAGCTCCACAGGAGTCCCACCAGCTCCACAATGGCTTATTCACACTACCAGCAAGCCCCCATAAGGCAGGACAAAGGGGTGGTGGATGTGAGGTGGTCAGGATGTTGTCAGCGAAGCCTTCTCCAGCGAGGTGTTGACAGCCAGGCTGCAGACATGTCTCCTTCACCAGTGATGTTCCTGAGACAGGTAAGTGCTGGGGTTAGTAGCAGAATTTCTTCCTGCAGTCAAGACATCAGAGGATCTCCCCACAAGCAGCAAATGTCTGACTTTTTCATCCTATCAGGCTGTGTAGAACAGAACTTAATCCAAAGTAGTGCTGCTCCCACAGCATTTCACGGTCTAAGCTGATCATTGGTGAACACTGCCAAAACATTAAGACTTGTGCAACACAGCTGGTCATCTGCCCTCCAGCACACTTCAAACCTTCTGATAGCCTGGGGAGGCACTTGCTGGGCAAGCAAAGTGTTTCAGCCAATCCAAGCCCACAAACACTGAACACTGTCCTTGCTCCTTCCCTTCCCATGCAGGACAAGCGGTCAGTCAGATCTTCCCAGGCCTGACTATGGCTTGCTCACCTTGTCTGAGGATGTGCCAGTCTACCCTTTCTGAGGTGACAGAAAAGCAGCATCTGACACCTCCCCTAGAGTGGTTAGGGATTTGGTGAGGTGACACTTAGCTGAGTAAGCTACTGGTCAGCCTCCCCAGCTGTGTTCTCAGTCACACACATCATGTGCAGGCAGGACTGGCAGAATTTCTGCAGCCATCAGCTTTCTGCTCCCCAACATCCAAACCTACCCCACCCATCACCATCAAGTGACCCACCTTTAAAAGCTGCCTTTGACTTTTCTCACACTCAGAGTGCCAAAGCAAGTGCCCTGCCCACTGCATGGAGAAACCAACTTGCATGCAGACTGCATCAAAAAGCATAATTTTTATCTTAAAACTCAGTTCTCATCAACAGAGCTGTCTCAGAGGGACCAGGCCTGTGGAGTCTCTCACAACTAGCAACTCGATGCAAACTGACAATGTTTGTTCAGCCACTGAACATACACTTACCAAGTAAACACTGACATTTAACAACTTGATTTGGAACAGAGCATCATTTTGTTGCATTAAGGTGCATCTTTAATTGGAGGTAACAATCTAGTAGCCCAACGTTATAAATGTATATAAGTGTCCTACAGAAATACTGGATTTCTCAACCCAACTTCAGTCATAAATCCACCTTTCCTGTAGCATCTTCTCTGCTCTATTTCATTGTTCCTCATTTAGTATCTTCATATGTTTGTTTGTGAGGAAGTCAAGAAAGGGAATATTACAGATGGCTTTGTGAATATTCATCACTGTGATCTCTCTTGGAGTCCTGCAGGGAATGCATCAGAGATGCTATTATAATACATAAAAAAACATGTGTCCATAAAGCAGCAAGCCAATAAATTTACCAACAGGGGGGGAAATAAAAATATCAATCAAAAAAAATTATATGAGAGCAGGTGTTACAGCAACATAGGAAAAGCATTAAAATGTCACAGCACAAAAAAAGCCACTCTTGAGACTGAGGGAAACTTCTTGGGCACTGGGACAGGAATATCCAGTGCTAAAATATTAATTCCTGATCATCTATAGCACAGACATTGTGTATGTATTTCTACATATAACACATATGTTTTATATCTATATATATATATAAATATTCATACATTGCATGCAAGTGAATATTTAAACTAAGCATTTTCTCATACTGTTATTTTTTAATCAATTTCAAGCTATCCCAAATCATTCTGCTGAATAGAAATCAAAAGGTGGCCTAATGATTCTTTACTGTGAGGGTGGTGAGGCACTGGAACAGGTTGCCCAGAGAAAGTTGTGGGTGCCCCATCCCTGGAAGTGTTCAAGGCCAGGTTGGATGGGGCTCTGAGCAACCTGGGATAGTGGGAGATGTTCCTGCCCATGGCAGGGGTTGGAATGAGATGGTCTTTAAAAGTCCCTTCCAGCCCAAACCATTCTATGATTCTATAAAAATTACTCAGTATGTGAGCCAGAAAAGTGTATATCTGTAAAATACAGAGATTATTTAGGTTAAGTTCTGGCAGGCCATGGCTAAGTTGTCTACACAGTAACCTGAGATGGACAAGAGTTAGCAAGTCCTTCCAATGTGGCTCTGTAGAAACAGGTCATCTGCCTTTGGGCAAGGCCACGCCAGAGAATCCTGCCTCAGTCTTTGATGTTTATGTTTCCATCCTTTGCCACTATGGAGCGAGGAGATGACAAACCCCCTTAACAAGGCTTGGATCTTCCCAGAATACAGCCCACAAATTCCCTCACTCTCATGGTCCGAGCCCCACACTGACTAAATGTCTCAAGCCATTCAAGCCCTCGGTGCTGGTGTAAGTGGTCCTGGAGAATCGAGCTGCTGTACCTGTTGTGCGGAGCCGTCTGATACGCCACGGCCAGCGCCTGCCGCAGGATATCACTCATGAGCTGCTCAGTGGCCTGCGAGAGGAGACAACGTTAGGAGACAGCGTTACAAAAACAGCCAAGAAACTTGCTATTTGCTTGAGTATCAGTGTCAAAGCAGCAGAAATTTTGGCTCAATTCAATCCTCAATCAATCAGCAGAGAGCAGCTCAAAATGCCCAAGTGAGTATTATTACTTAAGACGTGTATTTTTAACAGAAAGAAGGAGACCAACAGACACACAGAGCTTAGACTGTAACTGCCCAGCCTGGTTTCCCTCTGGACCTGCAGAGCCTGTGTTTCAAAGAGCATTTCAGGGCCCTTCCTCTCACACAGCAGAGCTGGTTTTGTACATGGCAGACTGCGGATATTCTCCTGGGAGCTGGTACATGCTTGCCAGCTATTCCCTGTGGTCACGACACTGTCTCAGAAACCTTCCAGCCTGGGCAGCAAGAAGCCAGCAGGTGTATGCCCAACACTTGGCTTAACCAAGGTTCAGTCAAAAGTAATTAAGGCTCTTGGCTTTCTGTGCTATGTCAAAACCAGAGCAGAGATTTCTGGGACATTCAGTCAGGAAAACTGGCATAAACCTTACAATTGTAATGGAGCAACCTGATGGTTACAATCTGTGTCTACAAATGGATGTATCTATATCAGAATTTAACTATGGTAACTAACAGGGAGCACAGCACAGGCATGCACACGAGTGCATGTGCCACCTGGAATCAATCAGCTTTTTTAAAAGTCATCTTCTAATAAACAGCAGTCTGTACAAACAACACCAAAAATCATCTTGGGCATGAAATACAGCAGAGTCCTGCTAGAAATAATCTGTGTTAGCCTTCAGTCCAAACCCAAGAACTCCAGCTCCATGCTGTTCCAAGCTTTGGTACAAAAGCATTTCTCTGTTTTTCCAAAAGCCATTATGATAGAGAAATGGTTTCTCACACAAGGCAGAATTGTTACTGTCTGCAGGAATTCAGCAGTTTCCCAGCAGAGACATACAGGCAAAGCACCCGAAAGGTATTTAGGGAAAAACAGCTAACTTTGTATAAAATAATCAAGTCTTACACACTTCTGGCAGATTCACCCCCAGTTATGAAGGGAAGGACAAAGTAAAAGGTATTTTCAAAATTGCAGAATGAGTAAGAATTGCAGAATGAGTAAGAATCTGCAAAGCACTATTCTGTGTCCAAGCCAACAAATCAGTTAGAAAGCTGGAAATACTCACAAAAGTGTATGACTCTGTGGGCAGATATATACCTGCCTATATGTGCAGAGAGACAGACATCAGAGCCCAATCTCCTAATTTGATAGATGCATATTAATAAAGATATTCCATCTTTTTTTCTAATTACTGAGTTAATACAATTACACTTAAGCCCTTACTGTGAAATAATTTCTTACCTTTAAAATCATATCTTCTATTACAGATGCATAAACATTCTTCTGTACCTCAGCAGGTTGAAAAGAAATCCCTATCTATAAAATATGAGAGGAAAAAAAAATTAGTACATCAAATAACACAACTCAAATTGTACTACAGATTAGATAAGATTAACAGAAAAAACCCCATGATTACAAAGGGTAGTTAAAAAGAAGCAAGCAGACACTGCAGAACTCCTAAGCAGTATAATCTCAGGCTTCATTCAAAAAAAATATGAAAAAATTAGTACAGCCTGCAGATTTAAATGCCTCTAAGAGTCAGGCGGAAAAAAAGCAGGTTTTAATGTTTGTTTCAGAAAGTCCACACAAAACCCAGAGTGCCTTGGGTATATTTGGATTGAGAGCAGTAGCTCTATTTTAAAGCTGTACATATATTCAATCCATCTACTCATCATCTTCCCTGCACCCAGCTATGGCAACTGAAACCACTTTGAACAGTACTCCTGGCACGAAAGTTCCACATCAAAAGAGTGTTTCATCCCTCAGCCCCACTCTCATTGTGTCCCTGCCTTTGTCACCTATGTAGCAAGAGTCTGGATACACTGCAGAGCCAAAGCTTTGTCCCTTGATGTCAGCATGTGAGGTGGAGACAGAGATCCTTTCTTTCTCCCCACAACTGCTCCACGCAAACCGCTCCTGCTGCTCCCGTCTCCGCTGGTACAATGGCGAGCACTCTTTCCTACAAGCCAAGCCAGTCTTCTCTCTCTCCTCCCTGCTGCGGTGACAGAACACCTCCCTCTCCCTTCCTTCTGCCCTGATTTGAATGGGAGGAAGCACCCCAAGCAGTAGAGAAGTTTGCTGTGGCCTAATCTTTATCACAACCCCTTCTCGGGAGTTGCTATTAAACAGCACTGGTCCAAGAAACAAGCCTGAATCTTTCACACGATGGAACAGGAAAAATTCAGTGCTAGTGCTCCTCATCCCTCATTTATCCTTGCTTTTAGCCTTCCAAGATGATTTTTTTCTGTACTAAGCCTTGCAACACAGTCATTCTGAAATGAACTCCCAGCTGGTACACTTCCCTTTCTCCTGCCAGCAGTGGCAGCTGAGTGCCATGAGCCAGAAGGTCCAATTTTTCCAAGGCATTTATATAAACTTTCATTAAAAAAATCCAGAGATGAAAAAAAAGGCAACTAAATAAATGCAAGACCACAACCAGCTTAACAACAGTTCCAATTAGCTTTCTGAGTCACTTATTACCTTCTCAGCAGTGTCCCTCACGAACTCTGATGCAGGCAAGGAAGCCATGTAGAACTTCATCTCTTCTTGTTTCTCCTCCTGTTCTTTCTTAATGTTTACTTTTAATGGCTCGTTAAAGTTAAGAATATCTACTTCCTCCTCGTGTTCTGGTTCTTGTTTCAGAAATTGCTGTAGTTCCTCTAGTTTTCGGCACAGCTCCTCACCACTGCTGTAAGATGAAGGGCACTCTGAAAAAGAAGCAATCAATTAAACACGTGATAGGTTATCAAAAGCTGTTTATAAACAGATGCACACTCAAAATATGGTGAGAAATTAAGGTAATTGCAAGTTATTTTCTACCAAACACAAAGATGAACAGAAACGCAAACAGTCATTGAGAGCGTTCTAATTATATCTTTATGACACTTGTGGTCCTCTTCCTCATGTGCTCCTCTACCAATCAAGAAGGCTGCATTTCAAACAAAAGGAGGCTAATGTCAGTCTCCCAAGCATTCTCCCAGAAGCTTTTCAAGCTTTCTGGCAACTAGCAAACCAGTCTGATGCTCTTCAACTTGCTTGGAGAAGTGGAGTTTTTACTATGTAGGCATCACGTAGCACTAAATCATCTTTCACATTGTGGCAAGCGTCATCATGATTTTTGAGGAAAAAAAATCAGAAGACATTCACAGTGGAATGACAAAAGGGCAACCTCTTCTCTTCATGATCAACATGAGCAGTAAAACCTTTAGTGGAAAACTATGCAATAAACTTCAAAGACAAAGAAAAATCTAGTGATTTAGCTAAAAATCTTAAAGGTAGGTATTAGCCTTCCTTTCCACTTTCAACAACTGCAATGCAGGGCCAGATTTCACAAAGTATAATCAGTTCCATGCACTTCTGTGAAATACCTTAAATCCCTGAATGATCAGACCAGAAAAACATTCAGCTTTGGGGCAGGGATTATCTAAAGGTGAAACAAGAGAGCTTAACTGTGAAGAATGGATGAAATTAAAGATGTACCTTTAATACACACTCAAAGGAACTGTGGGGCTCCCGGATCTATGCCTAGTGGAATAATGTAGCAGCTGTAATGCCAAGTGTGAAGCTTCACATAAGCCAATTCACCTCACTTTCGGAGATAAACTAACCCCCACTGAACTCCACACTGTCACTGCCAGGTTTGGGTTTTTTGTTTTGTAGCTGAACTCATTCATACTGTTTTCACAGTAAGTCTCAACAGAGGCTAAAGCTTGCCCAAGGGCAGAAATGTCATTACTCCCTATGCTTACTTTGTGTATCCACTTATAAAAGATTACATTTGTGGAGCAACAATCATCTTTCATGAGATTTATCTACACTGGGCCTCCACTGGGACCCAAAGCACAATAAAACCCATGAGGTCCCAGAAAAATATCAGCACTAATACGGGCAAGGGACAGCCTTACTTGCAGGCCTGCCCTTACAATCTCCAACTTTGGTTTATTCCAGAGCAAACTGAGTTAAGAACAAAGCAGCAGCACAGGTGTGCACATACACACAGTCCCAAGGCATTTTATTAAATTAAACAGTGCCTTTGGCAGAAAGGAGCTTCCTGTCCCTCCACACTCACCTGGCTCACTGTCTATCTGTGTCAGCACGTCTTCAATCGAGTCCTCATCGTTCCGCAAGGTCTCAGGGTCCGGAGGGGTGTAGCCATGGCATCGACACCAGTGCACCACGTGCTTTGTTTTCAGAGGGGTAATATTGTGAAACCTGGGATGCCTCTCTACAATTTCCTGCAGGATCTTTCTCACTGTCATTGCTCGCTGCCACTGTGACAAACAAAAGGGAAAGCTCATCACACTGGCTAAAGCATTTAAGGTTAGCCTACAGCCCAGAACAATAATCCAGGTGGCAAGTTAAAAAAGAAGGAACATGATTTTCTCAGAAGTCAGAATGACTTCTGACAGGTCATTTAAACTTTGCTTTATCATACAAAGTAAGTTTCAAGAAAAGGGACACGCATTTACAGGGCCCTAGACAAATCTGTCTTGACTTGAAATGTCTCTCATCTCCCAAGTAACACCCAAGATGGCATAGTGCAAGAAATCCACTAGAGCAAATATGCTTCTTAAAATCTGAATAAACTCTGCAATCATTGGCAACATCAAAGGATCTAATCAGTGTTAATATCCTCGCTGTAGAACTACACAAGATGGCAAAGTCATAAACAAATAGGGAGAAACATAACCACAGTACAAAAAGGTGTAGGTTAACTGAAATATTTATCTTTGGTGAACTGACAATCTGCTTCAGCACTAGCATTGTTTATGGCAGATCCCTCAGTTCTCTTCCTACAGAAAGCGGACACAATCCCATAAAAAGGTAGACAAAAATTCCCATGACCGTAATATGCTGCAGAGTGCTCAGTATAAAGTGCTAGCAGGACAATAAGCAAAAATTTCGAGTTTTAAAATGTTATTTAAAAAACATCTGATTTTGAATAACCTGAAAAACAACCTTCAGAATCCGTTCTGCGTGAGAAAGCCTCTGAACAGCAAACAGGATCACTACCTGATCATAAGTCAGTGTGTCCTGCTGTAAGGAATGCTGCCATTTAAAATAACAGACTGATTCAGAAAACAAATCAGCCAACAGCAAGGCAGGCTCCATAATTCAGAAATCCTTCTTGTATTCCTAGTGATTGCTTACGAAACACAGGAGAGCATTACCTCGGCTGCCCTCCTCTTCCCAATATTCCAGCTGTAATACTGTTCCACTGAACTGGCACAAAAAGAGCTTACATCCTCACCTAAAAAACACAAAGTCAAAAACTGAATTATGGTTTTAGTAAGCAAGATGGATTCTGGTTTTGATGTTATTCAGCAGAGAGGAAGAGGGAAATGTGTACCATGCTCACAGGCTCAATGAGTGTAACTAATTCTTACAAATGCTGTGCTTTCTCCAAGAGGGACTGACACTGTGGTTTTTGGATGCAAAACCAGCATCCCTCTTGGTCACACAGAGAAACACCTGTTCTTCACTCAGAAACTGTATGATGTAGACCTGTAAGTCTGTCTTAATAATCAAAATCTCTTCCTTTGGAAAACTTCCCCCCTCCCCAAACAAATTACAATGTAAAAATAAGCAACAGTGAAAAGGTTTTCTGGGAAAAGCATGAGAGGTGTATGTAAGGGCAGCTTTACTGTGCCTCCCACTCCTACTCTGCTGCCTGTGCTTGAGGAGGTCTGCCCTACCCAGGCTCCAGGACCACTTGTTCAGAGTGCATTAGTTACCAGAGAAAGCTGATCCATTTTCACTTAGGTACATGAACAAGAGGTACGAAATAATAAAGTACCATATCCAATTAAAATGTTTCTCTGCAGATTACACCTTTTGTTTACAAAAAAAGGCAAAAACCCCAATAACAAACTCACTACAGTGTTGACCTATGTTAATGTACTTGCAAGCACTCTAAAACCCTGGTATTATATTTTAAAAATATAAAAGAAAAAAAGAAAAGAATAAAAAAGCACATCCATTAAGGACAAACCAGGAAAAAGAAGACCTACTTGCAGCCATTATGTGAAGAAATACATTCTATTTCTAACCAAAAACCAGATGCAAGTTATTAACGGCTGATAACAACGTATTTGGCTTTACTGGAAGAACCTAATTCTAAGCATCTTTAGAATAACCCCTCGAGTAAGCTCTCTGGGAGAATGGCTTCATTTCATTCCACCTTTTAATAACTTCTGTGGCTACAGAATATGCAAGGCATTCTGTTGATACACTGAAAATAAGAAGCAAAGTCCTTTCATTTTACTGCTTACTTTTTTCAGCAATTAATGGGACCTTCTTCACTATTGCTGTTAGAAGCTGCTGGACGTTCTCCAAATATTCTATGCTGCAAGGGATAAAAAGAACCACAATGAAGACTGTTGGAAGCAATGAATCAGCTGCAAAAGATTTCAGAATCACTGCACGGTTTAAAGTTTTCAACCCCAAGGTATTACAAATGAGGATAAACTGTTATGCCCCAATCCAGAGAAGGTATTTCAAACAGTCTTTCCTCTTGCCAAAAAGTGTCCACATCTGAAGCTACATTTCCAAGCTGAAGAAACTGAAGGTAGGCTTGGAAGAAATCCCTGCATCAAGTGCAAGCTGCAACACTGCTTTAAGGGATAAGATGCACCTACCAGTGCAGCCTGTCCCAGCAGGAATATGGGAGTTCACCTAACCAGCCATACCCTATTTAACTGTCAGGAGCTGTATTTTCTAATAGCTATTTTATAATTAAGATAATTTCCAGTGTGTAGTGACTTAAGATTTGTTCCTGTCTCCTACACATACTCTCCACCAGGGTAATGTCTGCAGGGATATGTCGGGATAACAAAACTTCTCAGAACACGGAGACAGGAGAGTCAGCCACTGGAGGAATCAAGAGCAGAAGAAACATCCTACACACTGCAAGAAATATGCAGAGAAAATTCTGCAGACCGAGTTCTGGCAAAAAAACACTAATAAGCACTTGCAAGAGCATCACAAACAAGGCACTGCATTTCATGGCATCCAGTGAATAAATACTCATTATTATTTAATTCCAATTCTGGAGCAAGGCAGCCCTTATGCTAAGTAATTACAGAAGAACATGACCTTAACAAGACCAGAGAGACCAGAAGACAGACAGTTCTACTTACTTCAGATGCCCCCTTTTTGACCTGTATGTCACTGCGCAGTTTGACCTTACTAAGGACACACAGTAGCAATGGGAATTATCATCCAGAGGATAATAAAGAGGTTTTAGCAGCTTGTGATTTTAGCAAAGCCCAAAACAACTGCAAATCCTCAATTTTTCCCCTTTCGTGAGCCCTGCATAGAAATCCATTTACAAAGAAAATATTGCAACACTGAAACAAATGCCACCCAACAGGATTAGCACTGTTACAGCAGTGTACCGGATGTATTTCTAGGTCAAAAGTAACACTGTATGTATCCCTAGAACCATCTCCATTGCCCTGGTATTTCAAAGATCAGAAATCCTTATAGAGAAATGAACAATTACTTGATAACATAATTCCCAAGTTCAGAGCTCTCTTCTGTTTTCACTGCTGCTTGGGTTTCTTGGGTACCCACAGAACTGCAGTTCTGTCCAGTTGAATCAGGCTCCATCTTAACTTCAAAGAAACAGAACACATTTTAAGACAAAAAGTACCAGCCAGCTTGATAAATAGTGTCTTGTGAGACTCCAGGAAGACTAAGAGTCTTACATAACATCACTTCCTTTGTTGTTTGCATTCTGATTGCAAAGCATGAACAAATTTGACCTTCAATTCTGCTGAAAGAGAGCCACCACAACATGTTCCTTCCCCTCCCCCAAATCTCAACATGCTCACATCTCATCCTTTTTGGAAAATCTGCATAACCAATTTGCTGCTGTTTTGCGTATGACTGCCTGATCTAAACTGAACTGCTGCAAATGTACTTGGCCATTTTGTAAACAAAGAGCTGGATAGAAAGGTACTAAGTTTTAACCAGAAGTGACACCTCCAAGTAGTAACTTTTTAGAAGACAGCACTGATTCTGACATCTGAACTTCCTCATGTCTGGGACAGAACTCTGGCGAGACAGCAGCAAGGAGAGGGACGTGCCCAACCTCGAACATCCAGACAGTCTGGTCATGCTCCTGGGATGGAGAGACAGGACAGTTCTGCAAGAACTGGACTCCAAGTGTGTCAGCTCTGTCCCACACTTTATTCTGGGAGGTACTAGAAGTACCTCTTCCCCCTCTGTGCACACAGACACATGCTGTCTGCACCTAGCGCTGCTGGAGAGCAACCTCCAGCACAGGCCACCACAGTCCCTGTCTGAGGAAAGCAGTCACTGTGACTGAATGCTTGCTGCTCTATGCAGTTCTGCAAATATGGATTGAAACTTTGAGTGTTTAAGGTTACTCATGGTAGCTTTCTACTTGTCTATGCTTTGGCATTTGTTGAGGGGGAAATCACTGTGATTTCCTAGGCCCCAGGTGCCATTTTAACTTGATTTAAATGCTATTAACAACGGAAATAAAGGAACCCACAGTCACAGAGTCTACTTTCAGTAGTCAGGCCACTTGCATAAAGCAGCACCAGATTATTTCTACTACTTATCTTACTGAGAAATTCCTTGTTACCTTTAGTGATGGATACTGTAGAGGGACTAGGGGCAGTCACGCTTGCTGCTGTAACAGCTGAAACTGCTGAAACTTTGCTGGTAGAAAGTGACTGTAAAACTGGAGATGAAAAGAAAAACAAGGGGGCAACAAGGAAGAAAAAAAAATCAAATTTCATACACTTTGACAAATAATCATGTTCAGAAGCAACACAATATTTTTGCAGCACAAAGTTTAGGGATGAATTCCTTGCTACATTTTCTTCTATCTCTACTTTGGACCGTGTATTCCAACAGTGACCAAGTGCTATTCTGTGTCAAAGGGGATTTTCAAACACCATCTGTCATCCTCCTCTGCCCTTTACCTTTGTTCATAGGCATGAGTATTGTCTGAACACCTCCAGAAGCTGTGTTTACACCGAGCTGTTTAAGCTGGCTGGGAACTGTCAGAACAGCCTGCTGTGGACTAGACTGATTTGAGTGGATTTTTAGCAACCCTGCAAGAAGAACGGAAGACAAAACGTTAAATAAAACACACCAGTTAGTTTATCTCCAGCTACTTCTCTCCCTTTCTGCTTGAGCCAGGATGGCATGTAAGCGAGCACTGCCACCCTCTTAACGAGCCACAGTTCGGTGAACTGTCAGGACAAGTTTTTACTGACACAAATGATGGCTGGAACACTGGAGTGCTGCACCACAGTGTGCACAGTATTACATGCTGCACAGCACTCTGACAGTTGTAAGGCAAGTCTCCTAATTGCCTAAGGAATCTTAAGCAAAACTGATGTAACACAAACCCTTCCACTGAAGCAGGCTCAGCACAGAGTAAAACACTCTTGTCAGAACCAGACCTTGTGCTCAAGGGTCTGGTAAGCCAGTGAACTACAGCTCTGTTGTACTCACACAGCCACTCTGGCGGAGGTGTCCCAGTGCTGCAGCATCCACTGCAGCCAGCAGGGCACAATCAACCCTGTTCCAACTAAGCGACAAGCCCCAGGCTGTTGTGCAGCCGGTGTGACGAAGGATGTACCTGAACTGAGTGCTCCGTGTCTCTCTCTAACGTGCACTGAATACATCCACAAGGATGGCTTATCAGGCTAGGAAGTACATTAAAGTGGGGACTGAACTAATTCCCTGATTTAAGTCAAGGCCAAAAGAACAAGCAGACCACGCAGATATTAACAGCATTATCAATGGCAGCAATCTGTAACCTCAGTGGATATCAGCACAGCTCCAAGGGGTGTCACAGTCCCGTGGGTGAGGAGCACCCAGCACCTGTCTCTGTCAGCTCTCTCTCCTCCACAACACGTCATCTCCCTGTGGTGACATGCCAAGCCACCACAGCCAACACTAACTCTGGGATTTGGGCCTATGGCCATCCTTTTTACTGGTAAACCAGCTATTTTCCATGTAATTGTATTCAATCTATAGCTAACTTTCCTTCAGATTGTGGAAGTTCAGAGCCTTCTGTTTTAAAACATTAACAATGGACTCCTTTGCTTCATGATGGCAATTTTATACTCGTGATTTGTTTTGAGGTGAAGTTCCTTTCTCTTTATATTTTTTTATTATTGTTTAAGAAACATAGCTGCCTTCCTAGATATGCAAGGTCTGGTGAAGATGTCTCCTGGTTTTAAAAGATGCCCAGCACTGGTCAGTTGGGCTTTCACCTCCAGGCAAGAAGGCTCACCTGGTATTACCCATTCCTTTGTGTGTGACATACTGATGTGTCAGGTTAGATGGCAAAGGACCCAAGAGCAAGGCCAATGAGAAGAGACCTTTTCAACTATCAGCCCAATGGGTGGGAGACATTGCTTGTTGCAAAACAAGGGAATATTTGAGATTCTTTTCGAAAAGTTACCTTTAAAAACACAAATGTTCAGAATTTTAACACAGTTTTGTTTGGGGGTTTTGTTCGTTTGTTAATACATTGAAATAACATGTTTATAGCCACTGGTTCTTTTGGGATTCTTGAAGGAGTTTTTCCACGATGAAGTCAGTGCCTCAGGTTACAAAAAAACCTAAACCAACCCAAAATCTAGCCAGCATTCTCATACCTAAATGGGAATTTTAACCTGAAAGCTATCTATTAAGGCGTATTTCCTCCAAAAATAAAAAGACACCCTTACTGCTTTCTTGGCAAAGAGAAAAATACTCAACTGCTTCTTGCAGGATTGTGTCAGTCTTAGCAGTCTATGCTGTTCATTTTCAAGCTCTGTGTAAAACACAGTCATAGAAAAGGAGAACTTTGGAAGACTGAGTACAGAGGAAACAAGAAGAGCTGCTTCAAAAAGACACTGTCAGATGAGCTCAGTGTCACTTATTTTCTCTTTTCTGTATTTTTATTCTGCTTTCACTTCATAAAAAGCCACTTCAAGTGAACAGAACATGCCAGCGGGTGAATTAATCTAAATGAAAATTTCCAATTTTAACCCATAACACTCAAACCTGCTGTATTTGCTCTCCCTCACACAAAAGATACTGGAATACAATAAAACTGAATAAGGAGAACCGCCCTTCACATAAGGGCAAGTCCATCTTTATTACCTTGAAACATCCCAGATCCAACCTACTTCACTGTACTTAACGGATTTTGACTTCAAAGCCTTCAGTTCCTTCTAATCAACATCTCTCTCCTTTCCAAGCCAAACAGAGCAGATGCAAAGCCTCAGAGACAAAGTCTGCTCAAGCAAGTTCACTGAGTACGGTGGAGTTTCACTCTCACAAACCAATCAAGTCTGTAGCAGTGCTGGTACCTTGATAGTTTCCGCACTTGGTGACACGCTGTGCTCCTGAACAGGCACAGTTTGCATCGTCTAGTGGGAACCTGGCATGAAAACTAAAATCCCTCTCCAATACCAAAGGGCAACTTGTGCTATTATTTGTAAGAGATACAGTCAATGCCAAAAGGGTGCCAAATAAATTAGACATTTTGTTGGCTAAGCCAAAAGCTACGCTAGTAAGATGTTTTAAAAAGCATGACTTTACTTTCACACAGTCACAAATGCAGGTGACTATATATTCTCCCCCTTATAGTGAAGACATCTGGAGAACTCACACCTGGGTTCTAACTTTCTCTAGGAAAGGAAGGTTAGTACCTGATACTGTAGCTTTTCCTGTCACAGGCGTTGCTGTAGTCATCAAGGAAGCAACACTTACAACAGTGGAAGTCGCAGTCTTATTCACTACTGATGAAGTAGACTGGCTCTGGCTTACACAGATTTGGTGTTGCTGTCCAGATGCCTTTGTTGCAGGAGTTCCAGGAGATGACGAACTGGAACCCGCATTATCTGTTTGCTGCATAAGAGGCAGAGAGGGATAACAAACTCCTTTTCATGTCATAGATGATTCAACAATAAGCACAATGAGGTAATATCTAGAAGCAGCAAAACCAAGTATTTATCTACCATTCACTGAGAAGCAGGAGGTTCTGAACTTCATGTCCAAAAGGCCCCACACGAAAATTGCACATATAGAATGGGGGCTGTGGCATTATGGTGTCAAATCTCCACTTGTTTAATCTTTGCCTCCCCACAGGTAACAGCAATGGGGAAGCAAAGATTAGGGGCTAACGGAAAGAAATAGGCCTGGGGAACCCTCAGAGTGAATTACACATTTTCTTTTGCTGCCTCCTCCCCACCCCATGAACTGCAACTCCAGGTGGACAACCTGCATCAACTGGATACATGGCTGCATCCACACACAGGAGCATTCACTCCAGGAACACAAATGTTTTGCTTCCCACCTCCCTCTATGCCAAACCACCTCCCTCCAAGGCTGCACTGCCACAGCTCCCCTGGGGTGGGGAGCAGTGACATCCTCCGAACACAGCCAGGACCAAGGAGCACAAAGTCAGGCTGCTGCTGGCCTCTGAAACCTGTGAGAGCAGATTGGGCATGAAGCACTGTGGAGGAGCTGTGATCTCAGGAGTATCTGTAGTCTGGTTACAACATACAGGAGCAGACCCTCCAGAAAGCTGACTGGGAAGGACACCAACAGGGGGAAGGAGCAGTCAAAGTCCTTTCCTGGGATTGCAGTGGCTGGAGTACAAACATTACAGAATACCGGCAGGGTTGTTTCTCACCTGGGTCACACCATTTGTGGGAAGGGCCACAGCAGGAGCAGCAGTTGTGGTGATAACACCACCTGACACTCTCAGCACAGTGGTGCCAGGTTTGGAGAGCTGGGATGAGGCAGGCACTGATTTTATAGACCCATCTGATATTTTCACCAGTGATGTCTGTCCACTGGATGAAGCCTTTGAGAAAGAATGCAGAGTAAGGAAAAAGGTCTATCTATTTAGGTTTTAAATGACTTAAAAAACCAAACTAAAAGGTAACAACAACAAAACAAAAAAGAAAAATGCTTTTTATATTACTAGCAAATATTTTCAAAATACTTTTGGAAAAATCAAATTCTGGCAATAATAGCTGGAACAAAATTAACACCTCAGAAATCAAATTTATCAAACTGTTAAGTTTGCAAATATATGCCTATCAATCTTGAACTTTGGATAATCAATTACAAGTAGTCTTGGGGAGTTTGAATTTCATAGGGAGTACTTGGTAGTTTTTAGAAGAAGGAAAAGTATTTTTTTTAAAAAAGGGATACCAAACTCAAAGATTTTTAACAGCTTAAGCAGGTGACCCATTTCTAAGGTTCAAATATTTAGACAGATTTTTGCACCTGACACTATTCAATTTTCCAATTCCATTTCACTAAGAAATCCCAGAGCCCATTTACAAACTAAACTTACAGCTTGGAAGCTGACCCCCTGAGAAGAGAAAGCAAGCTGGAAATCTGTAGTCTGATATGCTTTCCTCATCATAGTCCAGCCAGCATCATAATTGTACAAAAAAGCACCTCAAACCAAGCAACTAGGAAAGGAAAAGCTCTCAGTGTGTGGCCTGTGCTTCCTATACTGTATCTGACAAAATGCTAACTGGTAGGAGAGAAACATCACTTGCACATTACCTGTGTAAACAGAGCTGTTTTCTGTCCAGTTATCACTTTCAGGGCTTGTCCTTGTGTGGAAGATGCTCCAACTCCTACACTGCCCTGAACAACTGATGCTGGAGTGAGCTGCTTCCCAGAACTCTGAGGGGAAGGCTGGCCAACCAGAAAGGTGCCCTGATCCAGAAATAAGTTAGGGAGGTCAGCACTTTGAAACACACTTAAGAGTCAACAGAAATACAGGATAAAAGCCTGTGGATATAATGCAACAACATCTCATCCTCTGAAGCAAGCTAATCACAGTGCATGCTTCTGCTCTAAGAGCTGGACACAGCCTTCTTGCTACAGAACACTTTCTGACGGAAGCAAATGGGGAGAACAGGTAAATAGAATCTAGACACCATAGTCCAAAAATGTTTTGTGCACTACAGAAGCACAGGACATCCACCACTGCAGTCAGTGTGCTTCAAATGAGATGCTTATGCCACTGACCTGGGGTGTCTGCTTCAGGATGTAGGATGTATAAGTGAGGTGCTGTGACAGGTTACTGCTTGTGCTTTGGGTTCCTCCCCCTCCTCCACTGCTCGTAGAAGAACCAGACTGAAGACCTGTAACCAGAGGAAAAGGTTTGACCCTTTGGTAATCAGACAGTGTCAGCTGCTAAAGCATCCCCGTATGTACAAGACTTGGCAAGACATTTGGTGCCACTGTTTCACAGCCAAGTAATGTTATTACCCAGCACAGAACAGTTTAGATGTGCTGCTGTGCTCTCTTACAGAGCAGCAAACACTATGAACAAAAGGAGCTATGGGGGGAATAAGGAGGGCTGGTGGGCAAGGAAAGCTCTATCAAATGAAAACACTACCTAACAGATAGCCAGCCTTTTCATCACTCCTTTGTAGGTTTCAAATCTGCAGCAAAAACCCTAAAAACATTCTGAACCCCAACCGCTTCTTAATTTTACTTCCACTGGCTGTTTCAATGCAATTTTGTTAACAGAATAATGGATAGCAAGCAATGGTACCTTGCAGTGACATTTTGATATTGCTCTGCCTCCAGAAGGAACAGGCTGAACAGTGACTTTTTTGCAGTCTCTTATTAAGAAAGAAGGGTAAAAAAAATACTCATGGCTCTGTGACAAAAATCACAAGTATCTGATCTTCCTCAATGCCAGGGAGATTTTCAAGCTGGACTGACCCAGGCTGCCTCTCTAAATCTCAACCAAAGAGGCTCCCACCACAAGCCCAAAAATACCTACAGCAAGAGTATCTGCTTCTTCAGTGACTCTATTGTTGGGTTGCTGATATTTCCAGCCCTATATAATAAACTGAACAATACCTCAGGGAGGCCAAATCAGAACTAGGAGCAAGAAATTTACACCCATCTCTCATCCCAAACCCAGTCTCAAGAATGGCATCGAGGAGAAGGCTCATGACCAATCTTTTCATTTACAGAGTCCAAAGCCTGAAGCTTTCCTTCCCTACAGCAACACCACATTGTAAACAAATCACTGCCCCCAGAACTATCCCAGCATGTTATTCTACAGTATTTCACAGCGAGTTTGATTCACAAGCCTATTAACAAAAAAAGTGTTTCTGCTTTGAGAACACTGCATGAAAAGCAGTTTCATCAAAAACAAAAG
Source organism: Lophotriccus pileatus (assembly GCA_035583135.1). Classification (NCBI taxonomy): domain Eukaryota; kingdom Metazoa; phylum Chordata; class Aves; order Passeriformes; family Tyrannidae; genus Lophotriccus; species Lophotriccus pileatus. The sequence goes on along the minus strand of JAWWES010000011.1, from coordinate 23,217,344 downwards.
CCACTTGTGAGATCTCACCCTTAAAAAGCATCTCATATGGGTTGTTGTGAACAAAGAAACCCCACCCCATCACTGACTTCCACAGCACCAGGATACTTTATAGCAAAAATGCCAAACATATGAATTATGCAGTGATTACATTATTTAACTCATTAAATTTCCCTGCAAGACTAACTAGCATTATTTGTGGCTCGCAGGATGGCTCCTTGGGGTATCAGAAGCAGTTTTCCTTTCCCAGAAGGATTCTTGCTGTTGGTGGTGAGATACAGCTTGGTGCCTGGTGGTAAGTTTGCCAAGTTTGCCAGGTTGGTGGCTGGTAACTGCAGTGTAGCCATCACTAGAAAGAAAGAATAAAAGAAATAAAACTGCTGCTTGCAGGAAGTAGGAAGCATTGAAATCTGCACAGGATGAAAGTACTCGGAGTGACACGCAGCTAGCCTTTGATAATCCCTACTTAGCTGGCCTAACCTCAGATTAACTCCACCACTGATGCACAGAGAGGTTTTTAATAGGTCTGGAAAAAAAATTTCTCTGTGTACAGCACCACTTATGGCTGCAGGCCAAAGCAGCACAGCCGTGGGGTCTACAGGCTTCCTCCAGCCCCAGGCACCACACAGCACCTCTCCAACAGTCCAGAGCCCCACCTGGTGTGCTCAGCCAGAGCCAGCCGTGTGCAGACACAGGCAGGGTGCTTCTGCCCATGCTCCTGTACTTGTAAGCTCTGGGTAAGATGTGAAAATGCAATAGGGACAGCCTGGCTCTTGTTGGTTGGATTTATGGGCAGCCCTTTGAGCAGCTAAGGACTGTAATACCAGGCAAAAATGTAAGACCTGGCTCCTGGGTCTCCAGCACATTCCCCAGTGTATCTATCTGATCTCCACTCACAGAGCACTGCATGTTTTAAAGCACTTGTACTCCCTCTTCCCTATTACAGATAATAAGCTAACATTTTCTTTAATCTCAGTCAGCCTGAACTTTCCTACAGAGCTCTCTACTCATTTTGAAGTCTTTCAACCACACAGTTATTTTGCAGCTGAATAAATCATTACAGACCCTCAAAGTCTACCCATCACGAGCTATTAAAAGGAGTAAAATTACTCTACCTGAGCCTTGAGATGCACTTTTCTGAGCCCCTGTGGAAGAAACCTGTGCCTTTGTTATAGTCTGCACAGGCTGAGCAACAATTGTCCCTCCACCTCCACTCACGATGGCTTTGGCTACACCTTGAGTCACAACCTGCTTCGAACCAACAGCCTTTGCTACCGAAGAGCCAGACTTTGCCACAAGGATCTGGCCACCACTGATAGCCACCGCTTGTTTCACCGTCGACTGTAACGCGGACCCAACCGGGACACCAACAACCTGCAACAAACAAGGGTCGGGTGATGTGCTGCTGGCATGTGAACCCTGGTGCACGACCTCCATCTCCAGATATTTCAGGACATTTCATACATGTCTGGTCACGTACAGGAGCGCGTCATTCAGAAACGAAATTAAGTTGGCAAGAGGCCAACCCCAAGTAAAACGATAAACTCTTAAACGCAATCGGGATTTCAGAGCACCCACAAAAGATTAAGTTGATTCAAATTGCAGGGCACTTCCTTTTTTTCTGATACATAAGCAATGGCTTAGTTCCAGCTGAAGATAAAGCCTGCCTTGGCAAATTACAGAGATGCAGAAATTGAGTTTCAACACATTCATGGAAACAGATTCCTTGGGAAAAGTAGGGCCTCAAAGTAGAATCCACAAAGTGCCTCTATTTTATGTGTTGACAGTAACTGCAGGGAAACATGAGTTTGCATACCTGCTCAAACAGGCAAATAAGGCAGTAAAAAGGACAAAGAACTGTTGCAAATGCAAATAAGTACTTATGCAAATGTGAAAGTTCTGTATGTAATCTTTCATTCTTGGCACATCATTTGACTCTATCCACAATGGCAGCAGGCAAGGATGGAGACAATTTCTGACACATCTATCATCTTGTCACTGCAGTGTGCCTTCTCAGAAGCTGTGTCACTCCTGACATAGCAGGACTGCACTGGCACGACTCCTACAATGAAACACTTGAGTTGCCTCTCAAGTAGGACCCATTTCACCTAATGCTAGTTCTGGCTCAGTCTCCACCTTGCTCCCTATTTGTCCTGTTCTCGGGCACTGCATTCCTAGGAAAGAGAATTCACCTTCTCTCCCAAAAAGACCTGGATGAGTTTCAGCAAGAGCTAATGATGGCAGTGAATTTTCTGGGCTGACAGTTCAGAAGCACCTTCGCCACACCGTTGCAATGGGTTGGACAGAAGCAGGAGATGTCCCTGTACACAAGGAAATGCAGGCCCAGCCTGCTCCCTTCCCAAGAACTACATGGAAGCACAATACCAGCCACTCTGTGCACATAAGGAAACCAGTTAACCACAGGGCTGCCAACAGAAGCAAACCAAACCCCCTGGGAGAAGCACCAAGTGTCGCAATAAAACCACAAGACAGAGAGCTCACGCCACTCCAGAGATGCCCAAGTGCCTCCTACCTTGGACTGTACTGTCCCCTCGCCCGTGCTCACGACTGGTTTCTGTGGAGACAAGGCCAGCATGTGGCTGCCCTTGACCGTGACGTACTGCGGCACTGAGGGCTGCGCTGCGCCCGCCCCCGGGGCCTGCGGCTGCTGCGGCAGCTCTCCGGGCTCCTGCTTTATTATCACCTGGTAAACAGGAAGAAATAGCAGTAAGAAAAGCAAACACCTTAAATCACTGAAGATCATTGCTGGGACAGCCTGTCGGCAGGGAAGGGCAGGCAACAGTCGTGGTTCTCACCACCACGCAGACTCTAACCCAGGGTTGCTCCCAACACACAAGCGTGTGGGGTGGTGTCTGCACTTACAAAGCATCCCACATTTGAGACATGCTCCTAGAAATCAGGGAAATTGCTAGTAATATGCTAGTAATAGTAATCATACTGACAAGGGACTTGGCCAGACCTGCCTTCTTCAGATCCTGCATCTCGGCATGAAACCACAACACATTAAAGTTTCAAATTTATAAGCAACTTCCTGTTCAGAGCATGTTCTGAACCTGAATTTTTTATTTCATTCCTGCAAAGTTATAAGTGATATCATAGCTATAGATATGGTGAATCATTATAGCTGACGTTACTCTCTTGTGTATATGTTTTATGTTTCTCTAGGATAGGCCCTACATCTAATCCCTAAGGGCAGCAACTCAAAAAAGGATGTTTTGGGGAGGGATTTTGTGTTAGATTGCTGCAGATACTGTAACTGGCAGAAAACATTCTTCCACCTTCTACTTGGATCACCTAATATTGCCAGAAACAACTTTAAATTCTAGATAGTAGCATTCAAGGAAACATAATCAGAAGTGGCAATGCCCGAGATTCAGAAATCACTGTACCATTTTTTAAGAAGATCTACTACTGTTTACTTCTAACATATCCCACCAAAATAGCTTTTCAAATGTCAGCCTCAATACAACAGCAATTCAAAGGAAAGAAACCAGGAAAGATGAAAGAGGCAATTACAGGAAAGATCACAGGTACAGCAGAGTCACAGGGAAAGAAAAGAATACACGACACATTTCTGAGAGGTGCTAGAGAGCTCTTGTCAGCAAGACACAGTGGTTGCAGTATGTTTTACAGGCACTGGAGTTACATGGTTTGTGGCACAAGTCAGCATGAAATGACACTATTGGGCTCCTTGTCCTAGAACAAAAGCCAGAATAAATACCTTTGTAAAAGCTCCAAGTCCTCCAGTGACCGATTTGGGGCTTTGCACCTTGGAATGGCTCCCAATGGGACAAAGGGGTGGCATCGTGGCAAAAAGAGAATCCTCCTGCTGTGAATAGGAAGACACGGTGCAAAAATCAGTGAAATACAAGAAATAAAACAACTGACTGCTAATAAAGGACAGCATGGACCATATAGGCAGGCCAAATTACCTGTGCAAATGAGGTATTTCCAAAATCAACACTTAAGTAAAAGGAGTCTAATTTACTTAGCACAACCTACAAGGTAAATTTTATTTGGAAAGTTACATCTCCAACAGCAGTGACTGTTTCTTGCCATATCACACACAGGCAAAAGAAATATACTTGTTCTGAAATCAGCTTTTTATACATTTCATGTAAAATTGAAGTAGGCTTAGGGGGGATCTTTACAATGCATACAAATACCAGATGCGAGGGTGCAATGAAGGTCAAGCCAATCAACACTCAGTGGTATCCTGTGAAAGGACTGAGTCAATGGGCACAAACTGAAATACAGGAAATCATAAGAAAAATATTGGTGATGGTGATGGTGATCAAACAAAGTAACAGGCTGTCCAGAGAGGCTGTGGACTCTCCAGCCTTGGAGATACTCAAAACCTAACTGGACATGTTCTCAAGCAACCTGCTCTGTTTGACACTGCTTTGAGCAGGGGAGTTGGCCTGGATGATCTCCAGAGGTCCCTGCCAACCTCAGTTGTTCTGTGATTCCATACACAATCTCAGAGAGAGAAGACAACGAAAGAAGAAACAAGTTATGGAGGGGAAAAATATTCTCTCAGATGACTTTATCCTCTGCTCTAACTGGGATGATGCAATGGCACATGGTCTTTTCAGGCAGAGCTCTCCTGGAAACAACAAAGCTGTGTAATTAAATAGAGTAAAAAAAACCCCCACCATTTCCACACCTGCAAAATCATGCACATGGCACTTCTGGATCTGAGACTGGTTGAGAAGTCAAATGCATTAGAGGAAGTCTGTTACAGAATAACTGTTCTCTTTTACAACCCATGCGAACTCCAAAGCCACGGTTTCACAATCATTTGGCCCATCCTTGGATTGGATCATGACCAGAAATCAAACCCTGACGCTCCAACCTAATACTCTTGACATCTTCCTTATACTGACAGACATAGCTGAAAACACATTAGTTTTCAAGCAGATTGGTTGTCTGCTCTGGTTCATCCCTGTTTGCTACCAGTGGTGCACAATTGGTAGCAGACAGAGGGAGGTATGAAGACAAAGCTTGTTTACTATATATGTTATTTATTAATAATTTCATTAATTTAAATATATCAAATAAAGGGTTTGACTTTGTCCTGGAAATACAGAATTCGAGTATTACTAATAACACGTGCCTACTTTAACTCACTAAAAACCTTTTGGAAAGAACTGTCCCAAATCAGTGAAAAATAAAGACCAAATAATGATTTTCAACACAGTTAAGTGAAATCCCCCTGAGCAGACAGGCTTTTAAAAGCTGACTAGCTGGCTGCACACCTGACACTTAAAATGCTACTGCAAACTAAAACTTCTTGAGACAATAATCATCTTTTTCCCTAACAGACATAGGAAGAATCTCAGTTCCAAATGTAAAGTGATTTGCTCTCTGCAAGCTGACTGGCAAACCCCACCACATCCTGCATTAATATTGTGGCTTGGAGACAGGGAAACGCTCCTGTTTCCAGCAGCACACCCACCAGCTGCTTTAGAGCCTTGCTGACGCCACTTCCCTGCCAGAAATATCATTCCTAGCACAAGATGTGGGAGAGATTTTATGTGAGACAGTTCAGCTCTGCGCCTTTTGGGCTTTGCAGATCAGAAGCATGAACTGTATTTATTGCTGTTTGTTTACACATCCAAATGTTACTCCACTGTTTACACAAACATTTTTCTGAAAGCAGGCAGTTGTAAAACCACTAAATGAGCTATTTTCAGGCTGCCAGGAGCAGCTGCTGTACAAAAATAGCAAACGGAATGAAGGTTTTGAGGCAGGCACCTCTGGTTGAATCACACTCTGTCACTAACCGAGTGAAGAAGATCAAAGTCAGCTACAGCCTTTCTGAAAGATAAGACGTTTTAGGAGTTATGCCCTCCATGGGTTTCTTTGTAGAAAGGCAAAAGAGCAGTGCCTTTAACAGATGTGTAGGCAAGTCTAATTAGAGCTGCATGAAGTGACACTATCATCTTGTATAACCACCATGTTCTCATATGGCTCCATCTGTTAAACACAGTAAACCTTCACATGAAATGACAGTCAAAGGAACTCTTCTGAAATGCAGAATTTCTGATGCTAAAAAGCCCTATTTAATAGGAAGCTGGACTTCAAACGGGAAGTCTGCACCTAAGGAGAACATTACCTTGACAGCTGAGGTAACAAAACTGCTCCCGTGGGTCTTCGACACAGGAGATCCAGTCCCGTGAGAGGCCTGGCAGACACTGCTCAGTTTGCTGGTTGGGCTCCCTGTGCACCAGGAAATAAAGCAAATGTCAGGTGAGGGCCAGGGAGTGCAGCCACTGCACACATGAAACCTCTTCTGGCAAGAAACACAGCACTGCATTTCGACTGTATTGTCCAGGAGGTACATCACAGGGAGCCGGCACAGGCACAAAACAAATCCACTCCCAAATTCCCACCTGCAGAATTCATGCCCCAGAGAAGGCACTCTCCACCCAGAGCTCTGTGTGATGCAAGTAAAAGGTCAGGCACCCTCCTAGGTGGCTGAGGGTATTGCCTACAGGTGCAGATATGTGGAATTAGGGAAGTGAGTGAGCCACCAGTCATAATTTGCTGCTGCAGATGTAAAGTCCTCTGCTGCCCAGAAGCCCTCTGAACCTACACTAGCCTTAGACACAGGCACAGAGGAAAGCTTGGAGCAGGAAGGGAAAGGAAGGCCAGAAAAGGAGGGAGACAAAGTGAGGAGTAACAAGCAGAAGGGAGAGAGTGAGTAGGAAAAGGAAGAAACAGAAATTAGGAATGAAGGCATAGGGTCCTCAGTGGAAGACTGCTCTTGCTAAACTGAGAGAAGGATACATGTGCCACAGCAGCCTGTGTGACTCCCAAGATGGATGGGGTTCAGCAGTAAACTTACCCTGCATTTTCAGAGTGTGTACACAACACTGCAGCTCAGCAGTTTTGTTACTGCTGCTGGTGGGTTGGTTTGTTAGTTTTGTTTGTTCGAGAGACACCAAAGTCATGGATTACACTCAAAAACCCCCAAATATTAGTCTCTCATACAGTTGTACTACAATCTGCACTTAAGTCTAGAAGTAAATGAGCAGCCATTTCTGAAAATCCAGGCTTTGGGAAGGCTGGCTTTCATAGAGCATGAAGATCTCACCCCTCTTTTTAAATATGATCTGCAGCCTTACCAGAAACATCCCAGTGACTCTGTCTGAGGAAAACACACTACACTCTATCCAGCCTGGCTGCTGCTGCCAAAAAGCCAGTTCCATACACCCTCTTGCTCCCTCACACAGGGTCTACTGATGAGGTTCTCTGACAAAAAAACTGGCAGGCCAGTCTGTACTTGCATTACACTACTATGGTGGAAAACTGCACCTTTAATGGCTCCAAGACTTGTGTGCCCAAACCATCTGGTGCATCTACAGATGTTATCCTCCATGTACAAACCTCTACTGAGAAGCTCAGAAGTTACCCAAACCATGACAGACCACTTAGGCAGAATACACAGTCAGGCTGGAGGTAAAGAAACAGAAAAGAGAAAAAAGGCAGACCCCCCCCAAAAAACCCAATTAATCAAACCCTACCAGCGAAACAGCTTCAATATTACCAAGAATGCCATAAAACGTACTTAAAAAATCCAGATATGACTATGCTTCCCCTACCAATTTTCTCTGTGATGAAGTTAAAATGAACATGACAGCTGTGTTCCCCCAGATAAAGGGAGGAACTGTCACTAAAAGCAGAATTTTTGCGCTTTCCAACCCCACCCAGCAAACAGTTTGTGCTACATGGATGCTGCACTTCCTCACAAGGCTCCGGGCATCCTTCTGAGATGCTGGGAAGCACACATATACACAAACAAGCATGTTTTAAAATAGCAGTTCCTGGCCAAAAATCACAGCAAATAAATGACTTCAGAGGGACCTTCAGCCCTGACACAAAGATTACCCATTGACTCGATGCCCATCACCCGTGTCCTGCAGTTCAGTCCTCCCCCTGACCCCAGGCTTTTGTCACCACCGAGGGAATCCAGTTAGAGGAGTCCAAACTGGCTGGAACTGAACCAGACAGAAGCTGAGAGCAGTAACAAACAGCCGTGGTGTTCTCCTGGTAAGTGGGGTCTAAGCACTCCAACACACCCACTGCACCCCACACTGGGACCTACAACTGATCTGCCAGGCATGCTTTTTGCCCACCTCCATGATACAGTTGTCACCCAACCACCTGTGTGCTGTTTCTGCCCACATCTGTGCACCACTGTCTACACCACTTTCTCCTCCTTTTTTGCCTGTGAAGAACAGGCTCTCTTTTAAGAGGTGTCTGATTTTTTATTTGCCTGTGCTGCTTCCTTGGCATGCTCAAGTCTGAGATACCCTTAACCACGTCACACAGGCCAGCTGTGCAAACCAACCACACCTTCCTCTTTCTCTGCAGAGTACTTTTCCACCTCCACAAGCTGAAATACTGCTGTTACACTGATCATTTTAAAGGGAGAGTAAACTGGAGTGTGTAACACTAAGCCACTGCCTTCTATGATCACACTACACACCTGTGCTTGTGGCTGCTGCTCCAACCATCTGTCCAGGCTTGTCCACAATAATATACGGGTTATTAATGACTGAACTAGCAGAGCCTTGCTTCATGTGCACCGGAGTGGACGTTGGGGTACGAGGTAGCGGAGATGGACTAGGGGTCGATATTGGAGAACCTTAAGAAAAAAAAGTCCAATGCTTCTAGCTTGTAAATGTTGTGAGGACATAAAAACACGGCAATAGTAGTACCTTTTAAAATGGCTTAGAAAAGGAACGCTCTTTGAGGATGCGTTTCCCAGCCTGAGCAAGATCACAGGACTTGGAGAAGGAAAGAGGGGACAGAAGGAAAGGAAAAGACATCTAAAGCACTATGGCTCATACCTACCCTGGACATGCTCTGCCTACCAGGACGAGCAGGGTTCCAAGGGAACTTGAGAAGCCATCTGGTCCACTCCTGAATCCCAAGGGACATTACCTACATCATTCTCACTGCCAAGACCAGTGCACCCAAAGAGATGCAGGAAGAGAGTTGAGCTCTCCTTTCCTTGTGCAGCCCACAGTACAGGCGTTCAGAGCCTTTTGGGAACTGAGCAGCTCATGTCAAAAGGCTGTGTGACACAGCAGCCAGCAGGCAGGCATGAGCACTCCAGTCCCTCCACTGCTCTCACTACAGCAGAAAACCTTGAAATCAAACTGCAAAATGTGCAACGTTTGGGTAACAGGGCCAGGACAGAGAAAGACTAGAGAGGAAAAGAGCTGCATGAAGGGGTAAACAAGAAATACAGAGAAAAGGGCAAGCAAGGAAGTGATCAAAGAACAGAGACAGCAGCAAGCACCAAGCTTCAACTGCCTAATCTACTTTCTTGGCAGTGATTGACAAATAAAGCAGAATATAAATGCTCATCAAATACAGTTCCCATGTCTTCTAAACTGTTTTAAAATCTGAAAGGGGGAGCACTTCTCAGCAGACAGCAGAACCTGACAAAAATATTCAGCAGAGTAACATTTAAATAGCAAAGATCAAGAGACAATAGTCCAAGGATTTTAAGAAAGATAGGATGGCCCCTGCAATTCTTGCTTTCTGGGAAGCCTTAGGAAAACAGGATCGAGAAGAGCTTAGGTTCAAATCTAGGTCAATCTGAGTACAGTTTTAAGATGTCAAGAAACAATACTGAAATTTAGTTAAAAAAAACCCAAACAAACCAGACACACTTTAAGATAATTATCTGGGAGCAGATCATCAGAAATCACATATGCTGATAACTGGTTCTTCATCCTCTCTACCCTGAAGATCAGAAAATGAAGAGATGCAACAGGTCATCTTTCAGCTTCACAGCAAGGGCCATGGTGACCTGCACATTAATACTTTCTGATGTAAAACACCATCCAGTGGATGGCACCATGCCCAGGCAGGGAAGGGACCACAGGTGAAATGAGCAAAACAGCACCTTGACCACGTTTGGTTCAGAAGCTGTCACACTTCTCCCTGCAGTCAGCTGGCAATTTAATCCAATACAGCGTGGACTTTTGGAAGAGGAAGACCAAAGCTGCTCCATCTCAGGAGACATAGCAAACACAAGAGGGCTATTTGAGTCTACAAGGCTGAATCTAATTATTTGCCCAATAATCAGGGAAAAAAATAGTTCTTGTTAATCCATCCCAGCTTTCTGAAAGCAGGAGGGAGAAGAATGGCTTCTTCCTGCATAAAAATACTACACATGGAAGATGTGTCCTTGCCTGGGCCTTTCTGAGGGTAGAAGTTCGGTTCAAGACCATCTATTTCATACTTTAAAGTATTCAAGAACAGGGAGAGAAGAGCTCTCATCCTGCTTTTTATCTGTTGCGAAACATTTCACACTTGTATTTTTTTCTTTGAGCATTAAGAAATGTTTAGCTCCTTTATTCTAGAGTTTCCTACTGCCTGACGTTCAAAGGGTGGCAGAAAATCAAGGGAAGGACACAAAACAAGCCCAACTGGTTCACTCTCTAGTTTTCCAGGGGGAAGCACTCGGGGAAGTAAACTAACATTCACCTGATACAATCTTGCAACTCATGGTGATAGGCTGGAAGGATTTTCCTGGTGACTCTGCAGGGCTTGGACTCTGACCTTGAGGCACTATTTTACAGCTAGCTGCAATGGGTTGAAAGGCTGAATTTCCATGAGAGCCAAAGGCAACTTTCTGTGTGGCTAACTTGGTGGGAGTCCGTTCTATCGAAGATGGCAGGGAATAAAACGCGGCATGTCTTTCAGTTTCAGCATTCCCAGAGAATCCTGATCAAAACAGGGAAAAGAACAGAAATAGTTCTTAGGCTGACACATCTAATTCCTTACTGTGCTTCTCTACAAAAACAAAACCCAGGTACGACAAACACGTTCTTGAAGGAAGGAGAGAAAAGGAACTGGTGAGAAGCACTGAACCAGGAAAAAGTGGGAAAAAGGGATTCCTCCTGTGCATTGAACTTGTTGGAACAGAAGAATAAAATGATAGCATGCACAGCCTGTCCAGCTGTGGCCACTTCTTGCACATCTTCTTGGAATGACCCTTCCACTGACCAAAAGCTGCTGGTAGTTTCAAGTGTCCTCAGTTAGGGCTCCACAGGACTAAGGTTGGATCTCCTTCAGATAATCTCTGCACATTTTGGAGTAAGAGCACAAGGAGACCGACCACCTACTGCCTTTTGAGCTGGGTTAAGGAATCCACCTTATTTGATGCAGGAGATCAATTAACCTGGAGCTGCCGAGAGAAGCCACTGTGTGTCAGTGTAAGGAGGAGGCAAGTTTCCTTCCTTCATGTTGGCTGTAGCACTACTCACCTAAAGGCACTGCAAGTCCTCCTGCTTGAATAAAAACCCTGTGCATTTAAAATTTAGTTGTGTTTGTCAGTTTTTGGCCACAAGAAAAACAACACATTTAAACAGCAGACACTTCTTGCTGAACCCAAACACCACCAGTGGCATCACAGCACCTACCACGAAATACACCGTGCAAGGCACCAGCTCACAGCCATTCCTTGGGCACAGAAATGTTGGGATAAATCAAAAGAAGCATCAGACCATGCTGCATCTGCCTGTATTTTGAAATGTAAAGTTTCTCACACTAAGGAGTGCAAACTGTAACAGATGCCCTGGTTTCTCAGCCTTGGTAGCCAAGGTCTGTCACGCAAGCCCTGACACCACATGCTTCAGAAAATAAGGCTAAATGCCAACAGAGGTCCAGCTTTTCCTGCTTCACACAAACTACAAATCACAGCAGTGTGCCCACAGGGCCAGCACCACCTTGCTTCAGGCAATCCAAAGGATCCTAAGCCATCAATTGCTGCCCCACCACAATGGGCACTGCATTTCCTGATCTTACATATGAAGGTGAGAATGAGACCCTGACAAGCAGAGATGCCACCATCCCCCAGACAAACACACACCAAACCCCCAAACTCAAATAATCTGTAACCATTTCTGAATTATATTTCAGAGCACATTGAGGAAATGTTCACCTGGGGTGAGCAAGGAGCAGGTAGCAATGGCAAGCAGAAGAGCAATAAAGAGATCCAGAAGAGCTGAAGTTCCAAGAAGTCACACTTCACTGACACCCATTTGCTTTACCTTTGTCCACAGAAGCATCTGGGCTGGAGTCCCGCAGCTGTTTAATTGGTGAGGAAGCTTTGACTGGTGCTGGAATACTCAGTGGTAATGATAAAGATGTAGGAACATCAGAGAGTTCAGACTCTGAAGACTGGGAGAAGAGATACTCCTCACCAAGGGAATGTCTGTGTAGCTCCACATCCACTACCTTCCAGACATAGGAAAAAAAACATTGGCATTTGGTGGTTAGGCAAAGATACAAGAAGTGAAAACAGTTATGCCTTTTTTTTTCCCTTTTTATTTCCCCCACCTCTGCATAACATTTCCATTCATTTCAGGGACAGTTCCCAAAGGTCCAGCAGCACCTCACCTAAGACAAAAATCTTGCAACATTTAGTCCTCAGAGTAAAACAGCACATCTCAGTCCATGGGGAAATCTGAGCAGTGAACACTGATTACAGGACTACAGAGCCCAGCTCCAAGCACCCCACTAAGGAAAGGGCTGCACACCCCTGTAGGGACAGGCACAAAACTGCAGCTTGCATTTTCTGACTTTTTGGATAAAGCCTTGAGAAACACACCACATGATCTACTCTTCAAAAGTGTTCTTTAATCACAGTAGACATGTCAGATTAATGTTTTCTCCACAGACTGAAAAGCTGAAGTAATGCAATTTCACCACAAAAATTTCCATTCACTACAGTCCAACAAGGGGAGAACAATATCAAGACAACTTTGGGAATATAGCAAACTATGGGTTATTAATTCACTTATTTATTTTAAGAGTTCATTTTCCATTAAGGTACTGAATATTGACAGACAGAGAAACTTAGAAGTTCTTAATATACTGCAAAATTTCAGCAGGAAAGCTAGGTGTTCCCTTTAAGTTAAACTCTTTATGTGTGAGCTCTGCAGCACATCAGAATACAAATCATAACATTTGATATCACAAGCTTCAAAAAGAAATAAAAATTAAAACTGTAGCACAAAGTTCTTTCTGAAAGAAGAGCTGAAACAGTCTCCCCTGAACCAGGAAGGGGGGAAAATGACTGTTGTCACGAGTAGTGACAAGGTGTCACAACCATTTCATCCAACAAGAGAGCAAAATCTACATTCTAGAAACTGCAAAAATGGTCTCACTCTGTGCTTAGTCCTATGTGTCTTTTCTTTCTAAACATCCAAAAGGCACTCAAAGTACAGCCTCCATCCCACGACCCTCTGACTCACCGTTTCTGCGCCAAGTGTCTGCAGGCCTGTGTAGGTCCTGTCCAGCTGGGTAAAACAGTACAATATGTTAACCAGGGCAAAGCAACATATTAGGTAGAATTTACAACACAAATTGTTTGAAAGGAGTTCAAACTGCGTACGTTGAGCAGCAGCACACCCAGTTTCTGGAGGCCACAGGGTCAGAAATCTGCATGCTGTGTTAAGTGTGCCTCTCTGCAAAAACAGCCACCCATGACCCAAAGCCCACACTAAAACAGGAAGGAGCAAAAAGGCTGAAGGAAATGAGATTGTTGAGGAAATATTATCCAGTCTAAGAAGAGTCCTGGAGCAGTGCCCTTTTTCACTCCTCATCTCAATATAATGAAATAATAATGAGAAAAACTCAGAGATTCCAACTGACCAGCACGAAGGCTGCATTTATAGTTTTTGATTAAAAACTGTTCACACTGAGTATCAGCTGATAAAGAGGCATAACATCCCAGAGGCACCTATGGAGACACCTATAGAGAGAAGCTGGGTTTGACAGGCTGCCAGCCACAAACAAGGCCTCAGCTCACCCATATCCACTCACAGCAGCCACAGGCTCAGCAGGAACAGCGAAGGTTTGCTGATTTGAGCTCTTGTGTGCCAAGGACTGTCTCAGTTTTCCTCTGTAGGCTGGGCCTCCTTCCCTGCCCATCACAGTGTTACCAATTTCTCCCCAGGTTATATCTCCCCAAATATATTTTACTCATCATCTGCATTAAATATCCTTCAGTTGCAGAGGAACATTTTCAACCTCCTCTACTGTCTGTATTTGGGGTTGCAATGAGGTATCTACATTAGCATGAAATTCATTAATGGAGGCAGAGTTTAAATAAAACTAATGCTGCTCAAAGAAACAGGAGACTAAACCAGCTCAGGACTTAAGTCTGCTAATGCCAGGGACTACTAATTAAGAGGAAAACAAGAGCAATGGCCTAGTTTTCCAGGACTGCTGCATACTATAAATCCTACTGAGTGCTGCAGAAGTGAGTGGGTTGGAAAAGAAAGCTCTTTTCAAAAGGAACATGGACCAAATGGGGAATCTCAGCCCTCCCTGCCCACTCTAAGAGATAATCTCTAACTGATATGTGCAAGTGAAGGAACAGAACAGACACAGCAGTCACTTTACCAACAGAAAGACAGCCCTGCAGCCCTGTCAGGTTTCAGCCAGTGAGAGCAGGATAAAAATCTCAAACTGTAGGAAAAAAAAAGCAGATAAATGCTTTGCTGCTCTGAGCAGAATCAACTCCAGCTGCTGCAAGGCTGGGTTCCCTGGCTACTGCATTGAATCCAATACAGCCAAGGTAAGAGGCTTTCCTGGATCTTTTTTGATTCTCCAGCTCAGCTATTCATGTGAAAATTATCAGCAGGACACACACAAAGAGGAGAAACACACACACAAGCAGAGCCTCTTCCAGATTATGCAGGAGAACTCATTTAAATGCCTCTGTAAAGTATTTTGTTCAAATACCTTCAAATTGTGTATGATATCAATCCTCTTGTTCTGGCTATCCTTGAAGTGTATCTGCACTCTCACTGGAAATTCTCCCCAGCCTCTCCTGGTCAGGTGAAACGGAGGTTCTCTGGAAAAAAATGGCGATTACATTTTGATGCAGAAGTGGTACAGATTTCAGCTCCCTCTTTTTCAGAAAGCCCAAGACTCTTTTTCTAGCAGACAGCTAAAGCTATCTTCAGGCCTGCTATTCACCACAGAGAGAATGCAATCCCAGCAATGAGAATTTTATGGCTTTGGACAGCTGAAAACACAATTTAACTTTACACCAGGGGACAGGGAAGAAAATGGTAAAAAGCTGTTGGATGAGAGGGATGGGAAACAAGTGTCTTATTTTAAAAAGAAAAAAAGGCTGTGTTATATTCTATGTCAAATGAAAAATACTCCCTTCCAAAAACCGCAAGCCAGCTCATAGGACACAGCTGCGAGGTGAGCTTTCAATGCAGCATTTTGCAATCACTTCTTCCTGTCCCCCACTGAGCAGAGAGAAGACACATGCTTCATATAACACCCAGAGAACAACATATAGAGAGAACAAGGAAAAATTAACCACTGTCATTCTCCACGCTGAAAAAGAGGTGTGTATTTATCGGTAACATTTACTGTTACCTTGTATTTCAGCTTGTTATTGTAAATCCCAAATGTAGTTTTGCTACAAAGCAAAATGGGAGAGGTTTATAGACTGTTTTTAGTCCATTAGTGAATTTCCATTAATGTTCACTAAGATGACTGGGACTCTGACACCAGAAATCAATTAACCAGATGGGATTAAACCAGAAGACAAACAGCACTGACATCAGATACTGGAAACTGAGATAAAGCACAAAAAGACATCAGTCAGGTGTAATTTGGTTACACAAGAAACACAAAGGAGTTTGCTATGTCCTGCTACCATAGAATCATAGAATCAGTCGGGTTGGAAAGGACCTCTGAGATCATCGAGGCCAGCCCTTGATCCAACCCCACCATGGTTCCCAGACCATGGCACTGATGCCACATCCAGTCTCATCTTAAAAACCTCCAGGGATGGTGAATCCACCCCCTCCCTGGGCAGCCCATTCCAATGGCTGAGCACTCTCTCTGTAAAGAATTTCTTCGTAATATCCAACCTAAACCTCCCCTGGCACAGCTTAAGCCCGTGCCCTCTTGTCCTAATGCTGGTTCCCGGGAGAAGAGACCGACCTCCATCTGGCTACACCCTCCTGTCAGGGAGCTGTAGAGAGTGATGAGGTCACCCCTGAGCCTCCTCTTGCAGGCTGAGCCCCCTCAGCTCCCTCAGCCTCTCCCCACAGCACTTGTGCTCCAGTCCCTTCCCCAGCCTTGTTGCTCTTCTCTGGACCTGCTCCAGTCACTCAATGTCCTTCCAGAGCTGAGGGGCCCAGAACTGGACACAGCACTCGAGGTGTGGCCTCACCAGTGCTGAGTACAGGGGCAGAATCACTTCCCTGCTCCTCCTGCCACACTCTTCTTGATACAAGCCAGGAAGCACAACCCATAGGAATAACATGAAATGCATCAACTGAATGATTTTTCTCAGAAGGAAATCAAAAACAAACCAAAAATCAAACCTGTCTGGCACATTTTCTACAGAAAAACTCATTCATTTTTACTATTTTGGAGTAAGCCAAGTCAAGCCAGAGGTTAAATACAGACATGGAATACTAAACCAGGAAAAGAAGTTGCTAACTTTCCAAGAAACTTGGCACAATAAGCCTGGCAAGCATAAAGACTGGAATAGTGACTGGAAGAATTCCTTATTACCTCACTTCTACCAGGTCATTAGGTTTGTAACTGGGATGGAGGAAGAACCAAACTTTCTTGACAAAATGATTTATGCTGGGTTCTCTCCGAGAGCCTCGGACGTACACCATCCATTTATGGGTTGACTGATCGTTTTCTTCTCTCTTGTCAGGGGGAATGTACCTGGCAAAGAAGGGAAAAAAACAAACACAAGATAAAAATCCTGAACAGACAAACACTGCAAAAAACATTTTGGGAAAAGTCTAGGCAAAAAAATTGGGGATGGTAAAATGCGTGTGGGAACCTTGCCCTCTGTACAGTTCTGCTTGTTCATCCTTACTCTGACAGTTCATCCAGGAGCAGATACAGGTCCCAAAATCTACTCTACTCTTCTAAGACATTTACTCTATTTTAATGCACAATGGCCATATGAAATTCACCCATTTAAACATTTCACTCTTAATTGGAAAGACTTAATTTTAACATTCTACCGCAGTCAGATTCCTTTTCCCATCCTACTCTATCAGGAAGCAAAACCACATCAGAACACGTCAACAACTCTGCTACCATAAATACAATTTATACAATAAAAACAATTCTTCTTAGGAATTTTTAAGCAACTTCAGAGTCAATACTTAGTTCTGAGTACAGCCTTAGGTAGATTTTCAGGATGCAAGTCTAAGACTAGGCTTTGTCAGCAAATGTCTGATACTTTCTATGCAAGACTGACTTCAGTAGTGCCAGGGTGGAGGAGAGTTAAAACCTGGAATTGCCCATAGTGTCCAAAAATTATTGCCTTTCTTCACTAATTTCCTCAAAGTTCAAAAGTTATGTATATTTACCTGTCAATTTAAAAAAAAATATAAGTAAAACCTGTAAAAATTAATTTATTCAGATTATTCTGGACTGTCGCAATTTTCCTCATTCTGGTGGTTTGGTGCATTGGGTTTTTTTTTTCCTTGTTTAAAAAAACCCCCACACTGTCCCTAGGGACACACTGAATTAACCAACTAAAATTCAATTAATCAATGCACTGAATTAGGACAACTTGCTTTTCCAAATTTTCATGGGAAAGCTTCGGATTCCTAACTGATCAAAAAAGGCTGAAATATTTCCCTTGAGAGAAACAGATTTTAAAAACTCCCTATATATACATATATAAATAAAACAACTACTAAAACACCTGATCCTCTCACAAAAAAAAACATCATGCAGACACTTGAGGAGAGCTGCCTCGGCTACAGTGATTATTCAAGGGCAACACCTCATGTTGTGACAGCCTAGCAGTTTTATTTGCCTCCTAATTTTAACCTCCTATTCCATTTAATCCTGAAACAAAGGACCATCCCTCAGGCTCTGGATACTAACTTGGAAACGTTGCCAACCACAATCGTTTTCTTCACATAAAGCCGTGAAGTTTCATCATTTGACAGTCCGGCATTTCGTTGTCCTGGTTTTTGAGAGCTTGAAACACCCGAACTGTCCTGAGGGTAGGGGAAGAAAAAAAAGGCAAACAAAAACCCAAACATTCCTCTTAAACATCATTTTGTTTGGTGCTAGAAATGTAAGGTGCTGTTAGGAAAAAAAAAACCAAAACAGACCTGCATAAATGACAGACCAACAATAAATCATCCCTAAAAATACCTGAATTGCTGTCCAGGCACGTTTAAGCAACTCAGGCATGGAACAGTTCTATCCTACCTAGCCAGGAGTGCACAGCACAGCTTAACTGAGCGGACACTGTGCGACATCACATGGATCTGAGCCATGATTTCAGCCTGGCTTTCAAAAGCACTACCACTGCACTATCTGAAAGAAACTGGCACTGCTAGAATGGCATCATGTTGGTCACTAATCAGAAAAAAAAAGGTAAGTCTCCCACAAGTGAATGCTGAAAATCTAAATCTTTCTCATTCCCAGACTCTGCTTCTTTGAGGGACTGTGGTGTTGCTTCATGGTCAAGAGTCAAGGCTGGGCTTGAGACAGCAATTCAGCTCCAGCTCAGCAGGGATAGCAGCAGCCACACCATGTCACTGACATCCAGGTAAACCTGCAAATCCACCACAATCCTTGGGGCACAATAGAACCAGCAACCCTGTAACACAACCCCAGCTATTACACCGTGGCCAAGACTCCCTGATATGACAATGATGTGACCACCTACAGTGCCAACACAAGTGGAACTGCTGTTTGCATGGGAACGAGAGGCTTTTCTACAGCTCCCGGAAAAAGCGGATTTCTGGAGAATAAGGGACTGCCAACTTCTAGTGATCACCAGAGCTGCTGCTGCAGCTTCCTGGAGCACACTCCACTGAGCTCTCCCAGACGAGGGTCAGCGTGGGGAGCAGTGGATTCACTAGGAACCATCAACCCTCCTCTGTCAAGTCAGTGATGCCCCAAAGTGGAGCAAGGAGCCATGGCAGGCTGGGATGGCTCCTGCTCCTGAACACTCCCTCAGTCACCTCTGGGCCACAGGCTGCAGGTCAGAGATGTACCAACGTGCTACACCTAGGCAATGGAGATGCTCCATCAACGCCCTCAGTGCAAGAAACAAGTTCTGTTGCTCTGGTGGTTTACGATGCAGGTGGGTCCACGTTCCTTATGGTGTATCTGCCTTCTGGCACTGACCCCCAGCAGGGTTTCAGCAAACTGCAGCCCTGTTATCAGGGGTCTCACACTGTTCAGTGGAGGCAGAATCATTGCTCTTTCTGCCATGCATTACTACAACTCGCTCCCCTGCAGAATGCAGCCATATTCACTGAGATATAGGGGCTGTACTCCTCTCAGGCCTGACTGCTTAAACGAGGAAAGGAAACTGAAGAGTTTCACCTCACCTACTAAGCCACATTTCACCTGCAGCCAGTGAGTGAGCCTCCTCAGCAGAGCTACCTGCAGTCAACAGGTGAAACATTTGTGTGGCTGCACAGTGAGCCATAAAAGGGAACAGATCCAGGTCAAAATAACCCAGAAAAGAGCACGAGGGAACAACAACAGCAGGTATCTTTAACCTGGGTCAGTTTGGTACAGTTGAGCAAACACTCATACTATGGTGCGAAACGGTAAGCAGCACCATAAAGAGAAAACCAGCCCCAATTATACACTCAGGCTCTACCAGCTCACATTCCCAGGGTCAGCTACTCCACTGGTGTTACTGTTTTCACTACAGGCTGCTGAGGAGGCCAAACAACTCCAGTGGATCAACTGCTCTTGCAGTCCCCATCAGCACCCAGGGCCAGGCAGCAGCACTACTTCCTAAAAACACTTCTGGGAATGACACATCTTGCTCTTCTCTCCAGGCTCTACCCTCCTGACCCGACTTCCATCCCTACAGCAAAGCCCTTTGCTCAGGCTGTGAAGTGCCTCCCTGCCCAGAGGCTATGACCAGACAGCAGCAAGGCTGTGCTGACACCACTCTCCCTGTGGCCTGCTGAGCTCTCTGCTGGGCAGGGCTGACTTAAGAGGAGTTACCCACGTCACAGACACGTCAGGTGGCCTTACAGCAAAGCCAGGCTGAGGGAGTGGGAGCAAGCAGTTGGAGAGGGCAAGAAACAGATCTTCAGCAAGGTGGGTGAAAACATGAAGAGCTCCAGGTGCCAGCACCGGGTCCACAGAGCACACACCTCCAACAACTCGACCACCACTCGAGTTTTACTTTACCCGGCCAGCATTTCTGCTCTGTCTCTGGTCCAGGCTGTTTGCCAGCCGCTCCTCTGCGTCCAAGTTGCCATTGTCCTTGTCCAGGAGGAAGTCATTGTGCTGAGAGAGGGAGTCGCTCTCGGAGTGGTTGGCAGAGGGAGTGTCTGAGCCCTGGTTAGCTGGAGATGAGGATCTCGAGGGCGATTCCAAGAATTTCTTGATTGAAGGGTGATTAAGAATTGTTGCATCACATGACCTGGTGCCCTGCAGGAAGGAGGTAGATCTGGTCACTATACTCCTGCAGCCCAGATAAAAAAAGGAGCTCCACCAGAAAAGAAAAAGTCAATGCATGAAGAAAGAGCAAATATTTAATCAGCTGTCCTGCAGGAAAAACATACACTGCAGAAGATAAAAGCTTAAAATGGTTCTACACAAACAGCACCACAAATTGAATCTGTTTTCCCTTAGGCCTTTTGATCTCAGAAACCCATCAGGATTTGGAAAGGAAGATTGCAGCCTACTCAAATACCTACAGTGCTCCCTTTGTAAGTAACATCATCTCTTCCCATGCAGACACCTCCAGTCTCCCACCACACACAGGAAGGCCACAGCTGCTCCTGCAGGCAATCAGGGTACTAAGTGCATCAGGCTCTATAGCTTTGATACTCCCTGGCAGTCCTGTCAACACCTGTGAGGCAAGCTACACATATGAGCACCCTGTCTGCTCCCAAGGCTTAACAGAGGATAAATAATAATGTGCTTAGACAAGCTTGCAAACTTTCCTCAAAAAGGACATTGTAGAGCTAATCTTAGATCCTCCTAAACCTGCAAGGGGGAGGACAAGAGTTTACAACTCTTCTTTTTTTTCTTTCTTAGTACGACAAAGGCCCTTTTTTTTATTCCTGAATTTGCTTTTAACCTCAGAAGTAGCAGAAAAACACCCATCACTCAAAGCAAGTGTCCCTCAGCCACTTCTTGTCCCAGCCACCAGTCCTCCCTGTCACCTTGGTTTGATGATGAACCAAGTCAGCAGAAACACCCCTCTGTCAGACAGACAGCCTTGCTCCAGCTCCTGAAGCCACAGAGGCACCAGAGTGGCACTGACAGCTTTTCTGACAGGCAGTACCAGCTGAAAGAGGCTTCTTCCCTGCCCAAACCACCCGGATCAGTCAAGCTGGCACAATTATTCATGGGGAGGGGGCAGGTCACAAAAGAAAACAAATTAAGAAACTAACTTGGGATTTATTTGTTGCTTTGTTTATTATTGTTTTTGTTCTTTTTATTCTTTTCCTTTGCAGGCTTATTTTTAATCCACGTGAATTCCCTGATCCAAAATTCTGCCAACATGATGGAGGGGGTGGCATGGGGATGGACACCAGCACCACTGTGGAGCGGCAAAACTGCCTTCAGGAGGTGGTAGCAGGAGGGGAGTTACACATCATCCCACCTGGGCCTTCAAAGGATCATTTGAGAACATTCTCTCCAATTGTTCCTTACACACAAGGAAGCAATTACCAACTCTCAGTTACCTGCTTATGAGAGTTATATCCATATCCACAATTAAAAACAGACAATAAAGAAAACTGAAAACCAGCAACAATTTCAAAATAAGAAAGAAGTGTTTTAGCCTGAATGCAAATCAGGACTTTTAGAAAAAAATAAGAATGCAATTGAAGATACAGCTATTCTAGCCATAATACCATAAATATTACTGGAAAACAAAATAAAGCAAGGAGGCGACAGTAAGTTTTGTGAATACTTCAAAACAGTCACGAAATTTGTTATTTCTGGCAAGTGTGAAATTCAGCAGGGAAAAAAACAAACACCCTGCATGGCAGAACAAGGGACAGTACAGCTCTTGCAGACACATGATGGCATTGGATAAAGGCACTTTCAAGGATCAGAACTTAGCTCACATTCTTCAGCTGCCCACACAAAAATCGAGGGGGGCACAGGGATCTCCAAGCCTCCCAATGCTTCCACAACCTTTTCCAATCCCAGCTGCTCAACTCAAGTTCACTGAGAGAAAAACAAGCTGAACCTTTTTTCTTTTTACCCCACTCAAAGCCCTATGGAAATCACAGTAGGGAAACCAAAAGCAGCACTGAGAGCCACTGCTTGGAAGAGAAATTCTTATGGGACTACAGTGAATCTCATGTTTGCAGCACCCATCTGCAACTTCCAAAAATCAACTTGAATCTTACCGGAAATCAGATCAACTCCCTGAACTGAACAGATGGTAATGAAATACCTCCACTGGTAAGGAACTACATGTCATTTGGGAGCCTGCACAAGTCATGAACATGCTATAATTAGCAGTCATTAAGGGCAGCGTGCTCAGAATTGGGGTTTAACTAAGAAACTTTGAGGTTCTTTTAATCTTGTGAACTTTTTAATCTCCCTGTGATACCTCCTTGATTTATCTCCTGCTCTGCTGCTGCCATCAGTCTGTTCATCAACCCTTTAACAGACCTGCTGCCAGGTTAAAGGGAGGATGGTTTCATGGCACTGCCCAACCCTCTAGAAACCTTGAAATCTTGGTTTTTATTTTTTTTTGATTTCCTGAAAAGTTCCAAAACCCATCTGCTTCCACTCTCCTCCTGGGGGATGGGAAAGCATGTTCCCCATTTTTCAGGGCTTTGCAAGAACAAACTGTGCAGTGTCTGATAAGAAAGGTGCTGTCATGCAAGAACTGATGAAAAAAAATGCAGAGTATTTTAGAAACCAGAACCAGGGGATGCTGGATGACTTCTCAACTGCTCCCTGAATTCTCCTCTTTGCCAAGTTCCTGAGGCCCAGCTGGTGGTGCACAGGTCTCCTCTCCCACTGACACTCCACCTGCAGTTTGCATTCCCCCATTTGGTTAAATCACATCTCAAAACCAAACACCAGCTGAATAGCCAGTGAGCTCCACACACCTCCCTTTGCAGATATTCCCTCAAGTCTTATTGTTCCCAGAGTAACTTTTACCTCTCCAGCTTTAAGGAGACCGGCAGACGCGTAATAGTTGGCGACAATACAGGCACGCAGCTTGTCCATCATCCTTCTTGCTTCGATCAGGCGCTACCAAAGGAAGAGGTAAATACAGTAAAAGTAACCACTGCAGCCATCCCCAACCCCCCCTACACCAGCATCTTAGGTACTGATGGGAACAAAACCTTTCTACCTGATCTATGATTTCAATTTCATGTTCTTTACTCTTCATTTCGACGGCAAACTGTTCTTTTATAATAGTCTCAATCTTCTGCACGGTAACATCTCGAGCTGTACGAGGCCACACATGGAAAATAAAGAGGAAAGAAGTATTTACATTTCTATTTTTGAGACTCTGTTTGAAAATAGAAAGATCAGAGATCACTACAGAGTGAGAAGTGAAGGGATAATAAGTTCAGCACATACACACAAAAAGGGAAAGATCATTTTCCTGCAAAAGAAAGTTACTTGCCTTAACAAAAACCACGTGTATCCTTAAAAGCTGGCTTATGTGGGGAGCTATTTTTTCCTTTTTAGGTCTGAGATGACAAATAACAGAAGATGGGAAGAACAGGACCAGTTTGTTTACTTCTGTCTCAGTAAAGCTGTAAACAGTAAGAGGAAAACTCCAAACTGCTCCAGCCAAGTGCAGTTACCGCTGTGACTGCGCAGGAACGAGCTGGAACACCAGGGACCTTTTTCTGCTCTCCTTGGCCAGATTCACATCCAGGAAATTCACACCACATCACACAGCAATAATGAGGCAAACTCATACTTTATATGTTCAGCACTGGCACGAAGTGCAGCCTCCTCTGGAGTGCCTACAAACCATTTATTACTCACAAAGGAAACTATATTCTCAAAAGCTGGTCTACCTCTTACAAAATCCCCTTCCAGCACAGCAGTCAAAAAAATTTAGCCTTTCAGCAGGAGTTTACTGACCTCAGTGGAAAGTATGTAGTTTAAGATTTCAAACTGTGCAAATACCTAACAGCAAATTAGTGGCTAAGAATGAAATTGGCACGTTATTGTATTTTTCTAGGACATGTATACATGGAAAAAACTGTTCTTTTTGCTCTACAGATACCATAGCCTTTAATATTGCCCTTCCTTTGTCACCTCCATTACCCCTCAAGGGAGTTCAAATAAGAACTATTTTTATCAAGCTCTAAGTAAAAATCTGGCAAAGCAGGAATTACACTTTTAGAAGAAAGCCTGGAAAAGGTGCTCCAGCTTGTGCCAGAAATAGTGACCCCACTGCAAAGCAGTTCAGAGAAACTGCCTGGGCTTCTCTGGAAAAATTTCACATTGTTTCTACATGGAATAGGAGGCAACAGAACCAAGACATTGGCTTGAGCTTCAGAGCAAGCATATGTTTTGCTAAAAGGTATGTATCTGTTTGAAGGGGTTTCTAATATCCCAATAGAAAGTAAAGAAATAAAAAGCAAGTCAAACCCTTGCTGGTATGTTCCAGACAGCACACATAATTGTACTGTCTAATAAGGTACCCACAATAGGAGTGAGGCAACTGATAACTCTATAAGCAACAGGGGTATCCTAAATATTTTTACTTATTTCCACATATCTATAATATATATACATACATATATTCTAGGATCAGCAACAGTTCAAGCCCACACTAAAACAGAATTACATTGGAATCTGTATGAGTAAGGCAAAATTAAAAACCAGAGGGATGTAATTTACCTCCAGCCATGCCTAAGAAATTCACATGTAAGGCTACACTTAAAATAAACCTAAACAGATTAAGTTATGAGATGTATGGTTCATATGGGGACAACTGCATCTCTTCCCTGAGAGATGATGCCCCGCCACACCAACATTATGACAATTAAAGCACTTTAAGATTTGTGGTTATATTACAGAGGCTTTTAAGAACACTTTATTTTCATATTTTTCCAGCTTAGTGTCAACCACAGTCCCTTATTAAGACTGTGTTAGTGAAATTTGTGTACTTCAGGAATTCTAGTATTGAAAGTTGGAGATCTTCCACGAGAGGAAGAAAGAAGCCAGTTTGGAGCAATCACCTAAACAGAAAGTTCACTTTGGCAAGGACAGTTTTCCAGGGCCCTAAGACTTTGCCTGCTCATTATCACGGCTTTCTGAAAAAGTTGCTTCAGAAGCAGATTTAAAAACCCATCTGCAGTCCCTGGGACACTGAAGAACAGAGGGTGGTGACTTCTGGCAGCCAGGCAGGGCAGGCAGCTGGGAGTGGTGACACGGCCACACACAGCACAGCTGCACTGGGCCCCACTGTGAGGGCCCCTGCCTGACGTGGCAGACAGGACCTGACCAGCAACACATTCACCTCAGAGTTCAGCCTCCTCAGACCTGACCAGCTGTACACCATCCTCCAAAACATCACCCACGAAGCCATCGTCTGTCCCTCTCCAACTGGCAGCTCCGGCACCCTGCTCTATTCCTGGATCGTCTTCAGATCCCACAGCCAGCCTCGGTTTTCTCACCTCCCTGTTCGTCAGCTCTTCCCATCATGATCCTCTCACTAGCTGTGCTATGCCAAAAATCACTGGCCTACTCCCTGTCCCCGGGGCAAGAAGCTCCACTCTCATTTGCCCAGAGACGACTGCAACCTGTCCCAGGCACTCTGCCAACAGGCTGGTTTCCAAAGCATATCCAAGTGTGCCAAATGCAAACCTACTCATCCAGCTACACTCTCCACTACACTTCTTTATCCCCATCTCCTTTAGTCAGGTTCCTCTTTCTCCTCTCTTTTATGTTTTAAGGCCCTTTCATTCTCCCTAACTTATTCCTTCTACACTGCTCCTTTCCACTTTTTCTGCCTGCTGTTGCAAACATCTGTCATCTTCCAAGAGCTAGTCTGTGTGCTGCAGGGTCACGGATTTTTTTATCCCTCCCCAGGCTGTACTGCAATGAGCGCATCCCCCAGAACGTAAACAAACTGCCAATCCTTCCAGGAGCAGACTTCAACGGCAAAACAGATACACAGGCTGCAGCACAACTCAGCATGGAAAGGTGCACTGGCAAATACTTCAGCTAGCAGCAGGAAGCAAAGTACAGGGCTGGAACCCTGGAGAGCTCATGCTCCAGCTGCTATCATGCACCAAAGGCTGCGTCCTCACACTTTATTTATGGTTCAGATGGCAGATAGGGATGATTCCACATACAGCACATCTTCGTTTGGCTACACAGAGGTATTACTACTTGCCTTGTTCAATGTCCGTCCTCTGGCCCCTCAGCTCCTGCCCCAGCCCTTTCCTGAAGGTTTGTGGACAGCATGCACATCCACATACTTTCCAGCTCCACAGCTCCTACCTGACTGTTCGGCTGCTTTGTGCCGCTTGTTGGGATGTGTGATGGTGATCTCCTCATAGTCGGGGTCCTTCTCTGCGATCACTCTCTTGATCCCAGACATGTTCTCTACTCCACTGACAGGAAAAATAAAAGCATTAGCATTACCCCACGGTGACCTTCTGGGCAAACTTCAACCTCTCACCTCGTGGGGGAGGCCTGTGGTGCACACCCAGGAGAGGGGGCAACACCTTCCCCAGGGGCTAGAGATCACCCCACAGCTGCACACGGGAGCTGGCATGTTCTGCACAGCCCAGGAGCTTCAAACGCCTCCCGAGCCCTGCGGTTCCCCGCAGCCTCGGCAGGGCTGCCGTGGCACAGAGCCCCCGTGCAGCGCTGTCCGTGAGGGGCAGAGACCCTGCTCGGGACCCCGAGACTGCGGGAGAGCCAGGGCTCGCTCCGCACTGGCACCCCGGACCCGGGAAAGGGGCACACGGGCACCCCAAGCACATGGGGAGAGCCCAGGGTGCCCCAGCACCAGTAGGGCTGCCCCACTGCCCGCCGCGGGGTCACACACGGGCCGTGCCCGGCCGAGAACCGCCTAACGCGGGCCACGACCCTTCCCGTGAGGGGGCAGCGCGTCCCGCCGGGGCGGGAGGGGCGCGGGGCAGGACCCGCAGCCGCGAGGCCGGGCCGAGGCCCCCGCGGGGCACGGTGCGGGTGTCAGGGGCGTCCCGGGTGACGGCGGTGGCGGAGCCGCCGCGGGGCGCGGAGGGCGGAGCGCTGCCCGCGGCCGGTCCCACGTGCGGCGGCGCCGCTCCCCTCCCCCGCCGCGCACACAAAGCCGCCGCCGCGGCCGCGCTCC
>JAWWES010000011.1:23166647-23189929 GCA_035583135.1 Lophotriccus pileatus | reverse complement strand
CCGCCCGCCGCGCCCGCGCCGCCCCGGGCGATCAGCGCCGGCCCCCGCCGGGCCGTCCCGCCGCCGCCGCCGCCATGAGCGCAGGGCCCAGCGCCGCCCTCGCCGCCGGGGCGGGCCCGCGCAGGCGGGCAGAGAGCGGGGGGCGGTGCTGGGCCGTGAGGGGCCGTGAGGGGATCGTGAGGGGGCCGTGAGGGGATCGTGAGGGGATCGTGAGGGGCCGTGATCGTGAGGGGGCCGTGAGGGCATCGTGAGGGGCCGTGATGGGGCTGGAGGGGGCCGTGAGGGGCCGCACCTGCGGCCGCGGGCAGGGGCCGTCTCTCGGCAGCACCGCGGGGGCAGAGGACAGCGCGGAAAGAGCGGAGCTCCCTCAGGGGAAAGGGTCGAGCCGGGCCCGTGGCGCTGTGGGGTCCGGCCCCGGCAGTCCCGCCGCGGGCGAGGAGGGGGCTGTGGGCAGGGCAAGGCTCGCCCGGGGCACGGCACGGACCGAGATGGGCGACGCGGCCGCGTTCCTGTCTGGAGAGGCGGGTGCAGTGCCCTCATCCGGACTTGCTGCCTGGAACAGCCGTGTTTTAACGTGTAACAGAATTTGAGGAAGACATTTTAATACAGAAGATACACCACGAAAGGATGATGAGCGGGTCCAGACAAGGGCGATGAAGATGGTGAAGGGTCTGGAGCACAAGTCCTCTGAGGAGCGCCTGAGGGAGCTGAGGGTGTTTAGCTTGGAGAAAAGGAGGCTCAGGAGTGACCTTACTGCTCTCTACAACTCCCTGACAGGAGGCTGTACCCTGGTGGGGGTCGGGCTCTGCTCCCATGCAACGAGACAGGACAAAAGGACATAGTCTTAAGCTGCGCCAGGTGGGGTTAGGTTGGACATCAGGAGGAAATTCTTCACATAAAGGGTGATTAGATATTGGAACGGGCTGCCCGGAGAGGTGGTGAAGTCACCGCCCCTAGAGGTGTTTAAGGAAAGACTGTATGTGACACTCAGTGCTCTCAGGTCTAGTTGACATGGTGGTGTTTAGTCAGGTTGGACTTGACGATCTCAGAGGTCTTTTCCAACCAAAATTATTCTGTGCTATATGGTTAGCAAATGGAAAAAAAAAAAAACAAAACAAAACCAAGAACCAAGACAGGACGCTAGGGCTGATGAGGTGCAGGGTAGCAGCAGACCGCGGCATGTGCCACCTCACAGCCAGGATAGCAGCCCTCACGTGCCCTTAAATAGGCTTCACACAAACCTTGTATCATACTTACTGCTCACCATACTTCATTCTCTCAAATCAGAGCTAAAATTGTCCAAATTAGTGCAGTGAATGCCACAGTTTGTGTTTGGTTTTGGCCAGGCTGCAGTACCTGTCAGGTGCAGTTAATGGCATTGATGCTTTGGTCTGGTAGTCTCACGGTTCGTGCGGTGAGCTGTGAACCAGCATAAGTTAGTGTCCTGCTCACTCACGGATTTGCCAACTTATTTATAAGGCCACTAATTTGCAAGTAGCTAACTTTAGGAAAATAAACTTTTTATATGGTTCTTTCCAACCTGTGTTATTGCCAGCCACCTTCCTAGTGTAATGTGACCTCTTCCTGATTTCCCATGCTCGTTTTGCCTTCCAAGTCCACTCACATCCTTTTCTTATCACAATACCCAGGACAAACCAGATTTCACATCCCACACACGTTTTTTCAGTTTTCTTTCAAGTTTACTCTTCTGCACAGCCTCCAGCCTGCCTTTATTCCCCTTGGTAGTAAGTTCTGTGTCGAGGACAGAAAGATGAGGAGGCAAAACACATAGACTGGGAGGCAGAAAAAAGGATCAATGGACAGAGACTGCACAAGGGACAGAATCCAACATGTTAAATGACCCAGAAAAAACAGGAGGGAGCTTCCTCCTTGCTCCAAGCCCCACCCTGGAACTTCTCATAAACTAAATAAACCACAGTGAACTATTCAAAAGGCAAATGTTTATTAGGTACACTGAACTTTAAAAAACTTTCAAAGAATTATGCAAGAAATATATTTTAAATATAACAGGTGTTATTGCAATTGTGCTACATAACAAAATCACTTTTCTACTGTCAGCGCAATCTGAAGACCTCAGTGTTATATGCGAGACACGTTACATTGACTCTGGCACACAGTAAGTGGTCTGAGCTTTCCTGTTCGATCACTTGTGCTGCACCAGGCTGCTCTTCTCCAGGACAAGATCAGCTCTTCGTGGAACTACGGCTTTTATGTTTCAGTAAATAAAAGAACTGGCAAGGAATAGCATGAACTGCTGTTTTCCTCAGCAAAAAAGGAAAATCAAAACGTGATTTCAGGCAAAGATAAAGTATCATATGAGTAACAGTTCAGGAGGTAAACTCTCCTTCCGTGGCCAAGTAGCTCCTATTAATCCGACTCCAAATTGCTACAGGTGCACCAAAGGAGAATGACTCATAGGTCCAGCATTTACACAGATGAAATTAGTAATAGTACATTACATTCAAGTCTCTTGATTTGCTTATTGCCATGCTGCACCACATTATTGCTTCATAGTTTATATCTTGAACAAGAGGTTGATGACTTCAGAGAGTTCAGAAATATAGAGGCTACTGACTGAAACAAGAAACTGTACATGTTAAGGTCAGGAAGTCAAAGACTAAACTCAGTCCTTTGTCACCAAAACAAAAAATAGAAAAATCCAAATACTGATTTCCCTAGATTATATCTGCCATAGCACTGTATAAATGGAAGCATTCTAGGCATATTCTAAACAAGAAGTTTAACTATTCTAATTAAAATGAATGGTAAAATTTATTTCTCTTAGAAGGACATCAACAGTCCGGACAGTAAGACCGATCCTAATAAAGGTACAAAATGGGAGAAGTAATCCAAGCTCTTTTTCACAATAGATAAAAATATAGGTGAATTCAAGGCACAGGTCTTTTCAAAATTAACATACATTCTTTTCTTTGAAGCTAATCATACAAAGTAAGCCATAATTACATTATTAACAAGCTGTACACAGGGGCTTTATGTGCATCACTTGTAACAGCACTACCAGAAAACGATCAGAGAATTATTCACAGACAAACATGAGCATAGACTGGATCCCTACAGTAGAAAAAAAGAAATGTTCCTGTAAATAGTTTACAGTTCTTAGACAGTAATGTTACCAGGGCTGTATACTTTGATGAACTTGTGTGTAACATTAGTTATGGAAGACAGCAAAGGCAGCATGCAGACAACACACGAGTCACTTCCCATTAGGGGCTGGTAGGAGGCTGTTGGGTGGCAATGCTCACAGCACTGACACTGTCACGATGAATTGACAGCCACATCCATTTTTTATTAATGCCATCTGAAATAATTCCACATTGAGGAAACTTGTGTGCTAAACATATTAAAAAAAAATAAAAATCACTGCCTGGCCCCCAACCAGACAAATCTCTGCTTAGAAATCTCATCTTACCATGTAGACTCCTTTTCCGAGTATCTGTTGCTCAGATTTTTTTAGCCAGGCACAACAAACCATTTAATTTGTACTTTCTTGTGTGCATGAGACTACATTCAGATGAAAATAAATATTCACTGTGCCTCACAGTGATCAAGTCTTGTGAGTTTCTTAATGATCTTGGTTTGTGCCATCTTCCGTGGAAGGAATAACCCCCACAACTACTTGCCTAGTTGGGCAATTCAGAAAGATGACCCTTTGGCTTCTCTGAGCACTGCCACTGGCAGAGCATAACCATATCTGCACGTCTATTGCTCCAGCTGAGTTCAGTCAATGGACAGACACAAAATATTTTTACCACCTGAGTTTCTGCATCTGGAATTGCCAACTCGTGAGCATCCAGAACACCTTGGTTTCAGCAGGCCCAGCCACATGCACAAACCCCTCCCGCCACCTCTCTGCTCCAGGGAGTTCCTCTTGTCTCATCTCTTTGGAGCTGGACAGAGCTCACGGCTCTGCCCCATCAGCCTCGGGCAGGAGGGGAACCTGAAGTCACAGGCAGTGAGTGGGCCCTGCTTCTCCTTCTGTCCTTGCAGCTCAAGTAAAGGAAAACCAGGATAAACTGAGTATTTCCCTAAGATAATGTTGTGAACTCAGCTATTCTGAGGAAGAAGCTGGAACAGGCAGCAGTGACCTTGATCTCAAGCTTACTCTGAACCTCTGTCAAAGTGAGCATTTCCTCTTCCCGCATCATTAGCCTCTCTCAAAAATTTGCAGTATTGAAAATGCCATTTAAAAAGCTTCAGCAAATTATGACAAGGGTCCATAACAACATAATCTGCATTAACATCTCTGCTTCAGAGAGTACACACAAAGCAATCTTTGATGAGAACTGCACTGGTGCCAATTAAAATAAAAAGTGCACAATCTGGACCCCTTGGTGCTGGAGTGGAAAGCACAGTGCCCAATTCCCAAAATGCAGGCACACAGCATAAAAATGATTCATCTGATGGAAGAGATTCCACAAATTATGGCTACTTAAGCATTAGCAAGGAGGGAGCCTACAGGTACAACTACATGATTCCCAGGAAGGGTTCCATGCTTGATGGCTGTAAAAAGGAGGAATGCTTCAAAAAGCAGAAGGCTGGAGGCTGCTCTGTACTGCAATCAGCACTGAGTACTGAATAAGTACTGAAATCAGCGATTCAGAACCTTCCAGAACCCCAGCTGAAAGGAAGCAACAACTTTCTTTTCAATGAACATCACATTACTAAGAACAGAACTGGACATCAAAATGGAGAAGAAAATATTTACTCATTCCTGTTTAGTGAAGACAATGCTTAAAACTTATTTCTTAGGTGTTTCTTGGAGATACTTGGGCCCCCACCCCTGTGTGGTTGGACTGAAGTTACATCCTTGTGCAGGTGCTCTAGAGCTACCAAAATCACTATTTATGATGATGATTATTTTGATTAGAGTACATGGCTTTAATAATCTTCTCTCCTAGCTGAGACAAACACCCCCCCCCCCCTGCCAACTTGCTGCTCAAGTCCATAAACTACAAGCAGCTAAATATGCATAATAGTGACAGTTTCAATCTTGGAATTCATTTATACCTAGGTGAAATGCATTGGAGAACAGGTGGCTCAGGAATGCAACTTCCAAATTAATGCATCCTTCTAGAAAAATGGTTCATTTTCATTAAACCAAAGTTGAATCGTTCCTTTTCTAGAACATCTGAAAATAATTGTTGTAACAGAGCAGGCCATAAGTGCAAATTATTTACTGAGTTAACAAGCAAGAAGAAAATCTCACTGCCTGTTTTAAGGAAATCATTGCATAAGTAAGTGCCATTAAGCAATGCTCCAGACCTGTAACTGCTCAGCACTGAATACAGGTTGTCAGGAATTGGAAGCAGAAGTTTTCTTCTGCATCTACGTTTCTGCACTTACCGTTCATTAAACACTGTCATTTTCAAAATAATAGGTAACAGTAACAGTACATAAATTGTTAGAAAAGACAACTAAACTATAAAATGCATCTTCAAAACCATAGAAAGCAGTATCTTGTTATTTACAGAGTAGTGCAGTATTATTATAAACACAGATTAAATGACACTGTTCTACACCTACAGAATAAGGACTGTTTAAAAACAGTTTAGCATAACAATCAACATTACAAGTCTGAATACAAACAAAGAGGAAATCAAAGGAAAGGAGAGTATTTCTCAAATTGCATCTCTAATTAAGTGCTCCTAGAATTTTTGACATTTTCATTTAAAACCATGGCACAAGCTATATACACTGTTAGTATATAGTATCAGTTACTGGGCAATTACCATTGCAATCAACAGACCTTATTCACAGGTACTGAAATTGCTTTTTCAAAGTAAAACTTGGTGAGCAGAAACAGAAGGAATTTAGAAAAGGATTAATTTATCTGACTCATTTGTCTTGCATTACCAATGGACTTTCTTTTTTAGGGCAATGTGGATGTACCTGCTCAGGGACTGACTTCCTGATCAATCACTGATATGCAGAGATTGGTATTTTATCAGTATTCTTATTCAGCCTATACAAAGCAGTGTTTGGTATCCAGCCAGAAACTGAAATTTGTGTCCTTTCCTGAGGTTACAAGTCAATGCATCTCAAAGTGCAGCTCCCAGTGCTCTTTAAAAGTCACGACCATGTTACTGAAAATGGTGACTCCCAGTTTGGCACAGCTTCACTGAGGGTCAGAATTTCCATCTCATGAAGAAATACTCTGGGAAAACAGATGAGGAAAGTCCAGTGGAACAAACAACGTTCCAGAGATGGTGCTTATTTTCACCCTCCGAGCAAGCACAGAGACCAGAACCCCGAGGCCAGCGCTGGCTCTGCAGTGGTTTTATGGTTTTTCTTCTGCCCTGGCACTGACCAACTTCCCTACTGGCTGCTGTCCTCAGAATTCCTTTAAAAGGCAGTTCCTGAGGGTTTTGGTGATTAACAGGAAATTGGTAAGTAGGCAATCCTATTCACTTTCCAACTCTCAAGTGCTGTTTCAATTTTTATGAACTTTGTGCCTCAACTGTACAACTGTGTACTGGAAATAAAGAGACCTAGAACAGAAATCTAGAGAGGACTTAAAAAAATACCTTTACTGAAAAAAAAAAAAAAAAATGGTGATGTGTGTCAAAATACAGGTGCTTCCTCAACTTCAAAATTATCCAAAATATGTCATATGGGAGTCACCTCATATGCCTACATGGCCAGGTCCACAGATATTTTTCTGGTGGCAGCAGGAACCTTCCCAGAATGTCTTTATCTGTGGCCAAGCAGCTTATACAGTAGTTTAACTGTGCTGAGTAAGTGATTGTCTGAAGAAAGGCCAAGAAATACTTGGTGGATACTCTGCCATCTCTGCAGATAAGATACCCAAAAAACCAATTTATAAGCTGTAGGGCACAACTCAAATCCCTAACTCTATCCTCAGGTAATTTATAATGTGATTCGGGTAAGTGGGAGAATCCAGAGTTCGTCATCTTTTACTTCTTAAATAGTGCAGAGACACTTTGCAGTGAGCAAAGAGAGAACCCAGTAACCTTCAGCCATACTGCTCACCAAGGTAAAAACTGGGGTCCAAAATTCGCTTCACAGACACATGGCCTACACCCCCCTGGTTTTCCATGTCACGTAGCCTTGTACTTCTGATGGACATCTATCAGCACTATGAATAAGGTCGGCAGGGGTTAAGGTACACAGTCATCACTGCAGTGTGTTGTGGTGGCTCACAAAATAACTGCTTTCTCCTTCAGAAAAAAGCATTCCTCAAAGACTCTCATATTTGTCCTATGTAGCTTGTTTTGTTGATGCTTTTTGGGGTTTTGATTCCAAACCATGCATGATCAGACATAAAATCTGCTTAGTTAAGCCAAGTCATCTGCCTGTAGGAATGCGGCATATGAATTACAATTATTTAAACTTTTTTAATTATAGGTAATTATCTTAGATGATTCTTTGGGATCAAAGAATCTATTTTTTCCCATTAGCAGAGCTGGAAACACCTTGCAGATATTGCTCCTTAGGACAGAGGCACAAAAGCTTGTGAAGGCACTTTCCCCAAAAAGCATCCAAGATTTCAATTACTAATCACACATAGGGCAAACTTTCTGACCACTAGTACAACATACCGTTACTGCTCTCGTATCAGAGCCCACAGCAGATACAAATGAACTCTGGTTACTGGGTAGGTTTGGAGACTTGTTTTGTCAGTTAAATGAACCCTTTTTCCAAAGGCACAGGATATAATTTTCATACAACACTTAGGCAGGGAATTCCCACTTCAGGAATCTTTAAAAAGCCTGTCTTGCAGCAGACCACTGGATTCATTCATGCCGTTTTCTTCTTTTTTCAGGAAAAAAATTTACAGTTTAAAGCCTTTTTCATTATATCTATGAATGGTCACACAGCCATGATACGATACTGGCCTGGGCATGGCTGCTACTCCCGTGATAATGCCCGTTGCAGGGTCATAACAAAGAATAGTGTCTGTGGCTTCACCATTTTCCCGTCTTCCACCAAGGATATAGATTTTTCCATTACACACAGACATGCCACAATTCTCCTGTTTCAGAGAAACACAAAGGAATATATGATTATCTAAAAAGCAAGACCTCGACTTGTGCATGTCTGCCCCAGTGCAGGAGGGCAGCACTGACTCCTGTTTGTAAACAGGCCTATACTATTCCCTCCTGAAAGGGCCAGTGCAGAAAGGACAATAATTACGGAAAGCGACAGCACAATCATACAGAAAAGACTATTTCAGGTCTAAGCCTTCACTCCATAGCTCAGACAAGGGATACAATGGAATTCAGCTGAATGCTGTACTTACCATTTAAAGATCTGAGATAGGGAAAGGAGGAGAGAACAAAGGTTTTCAGAAGAGGGACCACAGTAGGTACTACTAATGCAAAAGATGGGAACAAGGAGAAGCATCTTAGAGGAGTAACAGATAATTAAGAGGGATGTAAATGGGAAGAGGAAAAATGGCATGACTAAAAGGAGTGCATAAGAAAAGACTGGGCTATGTCTTACTTGAAACACGGATAGGATTTTATTTCTTCCTTAAAAGCAGGCATGGAAAAAATATTCAGTGAAATAGATAACACAGATCAAAACAGAGGAACAAAGGGAAGGCCAGGAAAAAGAATGAAGTTCTGTTAAGGTAATAACATAGGGTATGTGACTGATGTTTGAAAACATCAGGAAATGTAACTGACACACACACTTTACCACCAAGGTTAAGTTTTGTGTCCCATATGTGGCAGTGACAGCTCTCACTACTCAAGTCAGAAACTTTCTGTACTATACAAAGGGGCTTTTTTCATACTGTAAAAACAACCTTCAATATTCTGCTTACATTGAAAGGCTTTAATCAATTATAAGGGAATTACTACCTTCAGTCTAAATTAAAACATGCAGCAGAACCTGACAAGGTTCATTTCTATACAATTAAAAAATCATCCATTGTACTGTTACCCTGTACCTGCTCCCAAAGTCTGGACTGGCTAATACTGATGCCCAGCTGAAAAGCTACTGGTTTAGAAACTTCTGTGGGGCTTTAAATTACACAGAAGAAGAGGTAAAACAAGAATGGAATCAGAAATGCAACTGTGTCAGAGTTAAAGAAGTGCATACTCATTTCATGCCAAGATGTTAACGTCAAAAACTACGTCTCAGCTACATACAGGTCTTTTATTGTTCATTACCTGTCTGCTGAACGTGTTCTGCACATGCATCCAGTAGTCCTCAATGGGATCATAGCAGTAGATGGCTTTGGTGAGCCCACCAGCAACGTAGATCAGGTTGTTTAAGGACACGGCCGTGATACATCTCTTGGCGATGGGGATCGTTGCACGGAGCAACCAAGAATTGGTGTCAGGATCGTAGGACTGAACCTGAAAACAAATACAGGACTTTCATATTAACAGCCTGACTGAAATAACAGCCTGGCAGGCCCACACAGGTTATACAAGGAGAGACAAAGAAGCAGTGCCTGGTGGGCAATACCTCACCAAGTAAATGAAGTCAATATAAATATAAGTCTATATATCAATAATGTCTACACACTTGTATTTGACATTGTTTTCTGAACATTCAGGTTTAAGAATTCACAGAACTTGTAAAGCCAGTGACAGTATCCATGAAAAGACCACAGGAACAGCATATCCCTGAATTAACATTTTCTACTTCATATTTTTTGTATTATAACACCACTCTATCCCTTCAGCAAACACAGTTAAAGCAGACCTCTGCAGGGTCGGGTGTTAACCCAGCAGTGCTGTTGCCCGGGGGCAGAAGACGCAGCACAACACAACTCACTGACCTTGTCAGAGCAGGTGTTGTCATCGGGCCCACCCCCGATGACAAAGAGTTTGCCCACGCAGCTGGTGACAGCCGGGGAGCTCACGGCCTCCTTCAGGGGAGCCACCTCTGTCCAGCGGTTGGAGAACGAGTCGTAGCACTCCACACTGCTCAGCCGGTTCTGCCCGTCGTACCCCCCGACCACGTACACCTGTGCACAGGGGGGAAGACTGCCTTCGTTTCTTGGCTGGAGTAAGGGTTACATTTAAATATCACATTCAGTCAATTTAAAGCTAATTTGCTAGGTTTGCAAAGGGATAGTTTCCTCAGATTTTTAATTTATACGCAGGAGAAGAGGAATGCAGCCTAAAAATAAAGGGTAAAGACTTCCTGGAGAGTTCTATTCAGTCACATGGGGAACGACACTGCAAACACATGCCAAAGCATAGTATTATTAATACTACGATAGAAACTTCCTGTTTGAATGGCATTTGTTAGAAAAGACACTTCTCTGCATTTCTCTTTTTTCAGATGACATTCAGCAACGGCAGCAGCAAAAGTCCATCTGAGTTTACCTTTGCTTTTCGGTTGTTGCTGCAAGTTTCACCTCTAAGAAGCCCAAGGGATACCACATGCACGTATTTCCTAAGTTTCACTAACAGAATCCCCACAGGCAGTTGATCCCAACAACCCATTTTATGTTCAGGCATATACACCTTCAAAATACAACAAACCCTCCCACTTCCACACTGCGTATGTTTGGTTGATTTCAACATAAAACATTAAATAAAAGAGCTGACATTCAGAGCAGCACCAATTTCTGTTAATAACTGCATAACTGTTAGACCTTTTACAGCACTTTTCAAGCACAGTCTAATTAGATGCTTCTTTGCTTCCCAAAAATTTGCTTCTTGGGAATAAGACACTTCAATGATGGAAAAAGAAAAACCCAAAATAAATGACTGAGCAGTAAGATGATTTTCACGTCCAGGGGTACTGTCTGACTGATAAAGAGCCTAACTGTTTGAAATTAAAGTATGTATTTTTTAAAGTATTTGATATGAAATACAAAGTAACACTAAAGTGTTTTTTCATCTACATGAAAACACCCCCACTACAAAAACAATTAAAATATACTTCTCTTACTTTACCAAGAAGAACAGCCATTTTATGTCTCCATCTGCCTTTATTTAAGGAGGCGACTCTGATCCAAATGTTAAGTTGAGAGTTATAAATCCAGACATCCCGGCTATTGATTCTTCCACCTTTAAAAACAAAAATATGCCAATTTGAATAATTATTGTATGGGAAATGCTATTAACATGCACCTCTGCAGTGAGCAATTAAAACTTTGTATCACTTTTTGGGTGAAATAAGGATCTATCAGTATCTATAAGTTAGACTGAAAAACTAATTTCCAGTGGATCTCAAACACAAAAGCACAGAGTAGGTTATTTTCCTTATGTCTCCCTTTCTCACTAACATGCTGAGATCACATTAGATTATTTCTTGAGTGCATGATAATGGCTTTTGCCCACGCTCTGAATTCAGATTTCCTGTAGTGTCACTGCCTGGATGAGACACCCAAAGTCTTATCCCCTGAAGTGCCGCTGTTTCTCTGTCCTGCCCGTGCACATCTCCTTTGTTATACACTCTGTTCAGATGACACAGGTACTACACACCTGAGGAGACAACTTCTTTGGCTGAACTAACACAGAGTGTGGTGTCTGAACCATCAGCTGCACCCTGTAATTGTCCCTTGCTAAAGGACTGCTGGGAAAAGCCTGCTTGTACTTTTCCCAGCTGTTGCTGCAAACAGTCTGCTGCTGTATTTTGAACCACTGTACTGCATGAGCTGGTCTCTTCAAATACAATTGATGTCCTGGAATCAGCTGTAAAAAACTGCAGATTCATGCCAAACAAAAACTCCAGAAAACACTTTTGTTTACAGTAAGATTGCGCTGGGGCTGGTTTTCACCATTTACATCAGAAAGTGACTTTCAGCTGAGTTTCTGGAAGGTTACAGGTCTGCCACACTACTTAAAAAAAAACCCAAACAACAAACAAGAAAACAATCCCCAATCAATCACAGAATGGCTTGGGTTGGAAGGGACCTTAAAGATGATGTAGTAATGAAAAACAATCAACCAAGAAAAGAAAGAAATCTTGAACTTTTTAGGATTATTCACCTGAAACAAGAATATCATTCCGTAGAGCACACACTGCATACTCAGACTTGGTAAACTCTGGAAGTTTAGCCAGTGACTTCCACTCTCCTGTTACGGGATCATAGCATTCCGTGTACGGCAAATTAAACCCTCCAACTCGTTCACAGCCTCCAACAACAACTATCACCTCAGAATAACCAGTTGACCTAAAAAAGTGAACACAGAAAACTGAGATGTAGGAGATATTTGTTAGTACACAGAGGCCAAATGACATTGTCTTCAAAACTGTGCGAAAATCAGAATATTTACTATTTCACGTTAACTTCTACAACAAAGGAAAAAGAAAGAGCCATTTAGCAAACAGAGGTTTCACTGTTTCCAGCTGTCTCGTTACACAGCAGGTGTCACTGACAGGTGTCCTGTGTAAGAAATGGAGTTCCACTGCACAAGGTTATATGTAAAAATCAAATCATTAAATAACACAGCCCTCACTTTAATAGTATTTTTACTTTGTGCACATAGAGAGATCAGAAACCAAGTTCAAGCAAGACCTGTTTCACGATGAAACCAGTCCTCATGTTCCTCCCCGAGTTTTACAAAATCAATACTACTTTACATTGCTTGCTTAAATATCCAAAAAGTTTAAAAGCTGAGGGAATAGAGTCACCAAAATAAGGGAAAAGAAAGAGGCCTTAAAGCTAATGCACAGTAAAGTAAAAACCAAGAGTAGTGACAGGAGGAAACAATAAGAAATGCTGAAATAAAGTTTCAAACCTAAACCAAAAATTAAAATTCAGTGTGAAAAAAATTAAGCATTAGACAGTCTGCAAGGTACACAAATAGGTCTTTAAATTCTATTCCAATTACTCATTTCCTTCTACTAACCAAATGTTTTTGTATTACACATATAATACATCCAGAGCAATAACAAAACTTCTTATTTATTAATCCACATTTGAATGCAGAGACTCAACCATCTTTGATATGCAAATCAAACCGTGACCACCCTTTATTCCTCCTCTCAAATTTCTAATTTCCCATCAGCATTTGTCAAACTCCTTTCTTTTCAGGGCGTTTAAGATTAAAGTATTTTGCACTGACATATTTATTTCAAGGACTGCTGTCAATTAAGTAAAACTGAATGCAAGATTGATTTTATTTTTGATAAGCCTTTTTGTTGTGTTGTGCTTTGTACGATGATCCCAATGTGAACAGACATCTCACAGAACAGACATTAATGCCACTGCTGAGCACTGCAGTCTTCTCTCAAAAACAAAAGACTTAGAACTGCCTTTGAGGTAAAAGTTGCATGATTTTCCCCTAAAGTTCCTATTATAAAGTTATGCACATATTCACCTATAAATCCTGACGAAGCTTTCCCTGTTTTGAAACACCAGGAACAAACCTAGTTAGTCCTTTTATCTCGTCACCACACACTGTAATTTAAATATACCATACATCTTTCTACTCAGAAGAGTCACTAGGAAAAGGCAGTGCTAAATAGTAACATCCTACAAGATGATATAAATGAGACGTGTCCGAGGAGGGGCAGTTACGCACCTGAACCAGGTCAGAAGAAACTCTCGGCAGCTGCTCAGCTTTGAAGTCAGGCTCGTTCCTGGTTTCTATGTATTTACTGTTACTGGGTTTTGCTTTTTTGAGGAACAACTCTGAAAAGAATCTCTCAAAGGATAAGAGAGGGGAAGTTCCTGTGCCAGCAAAGCACTACTGAGGAAAAGAACTTCCGTAAAAGCAAGACGCTCATCTCGTAATTTGCCGCAGGAGCAAGTGCAGATACACCAGCTAATTGTGGGAACAAAGAGGTTTGCCTGAGGATTACTTTCTAGATTAGAATCAAGGCCTCCACTCACATACTGAAAAGCCTACTGTATTTTAAAAATAAACCAAAAATCTTTGCCCAGAGAGAGCTCTTTTATGAATTGTTATGATGAAATCTTTCTCTTTAAAGAAAATATTCATTTAGCACAGTATTTCAAATGTACAGAAAACAAAAAATTTTGCCAACATTTTAGTACCTGTATGACCATACTCTTTCTTCAGTTAAGAAACATTTTCTCCATTACATTTTCTTGTAGGAATCATGCACTGTATAGGTTTTATAGTTAGTTCCTAAGATTTTTTTTTTTTGCAAATGACAGAGAGCACATTACTTGAAGTAAAGAAAGTAAAACTGTGGTGGAAGTACACAAAAAGAACATACAGGCAAAGGCTAATTCCAGAAAAGAACTAAGGACATATTTGAATGGAGGTTAGAAAAACCTGTGACCTCAACCAGCAGTACAGGAAGCCCTCCTTATAGCCCTCAGGAGAAACAGTGTGAGCAAAATAACAGGGGCGCTAAAACAGGCAGTAGAGGTTCCAGGAGGCACTGTCCCACCAGGAAGAGCTGCATAAATAGGGAAGTGGGGGTGGATATGACCAGCAGTGCCATGCAATTCCCTGCACTCCCAACAGCAGGTTCCCTGGAGGTCCCGAGTTACACAAGGCGAGAGCACCAACCCGCACAGCAAGAGCTGGACAGAACTCTCGCAGTTCAGAGGGATTACATTCAAAACCATGGGAAGTTTGGAAAACAAATGACAGAAATTCTGGTAAATCACTCCTTTTTTCTTCCCCACTGTTAAACCCCTTTTGGGTAGTAAACGAAATAGCAGACAAAAAGTGAAGTGAAATAGAAACCCACCTCCTCGGGGGGAAAATGAGGGACTACATTAAAGCTTTCTAGAGGCAACAAAAAAGGATGTGTTAAAATGTATAAATGTAATAACTTCCAGTTAAAGAGAACACTCACGGGATGGTAACTAGACAGCCTAAAAGAAACTTTGACTGAAAAACTCACAGGTAGATGAGAATCTGAAGACAACTCAAACCACACAGTAGGAAGAGCCTGTGTTGTCTTTTGTATGGAAGTGTGTTACTGCTCACTGCCTGGTCTCAGCTCGGAGATTTGCTGTGCAACACAACCAGAGAGGACAGGAGGGACTCCAAAGGAGCAGGAGAGACAGCCTCAAGATGTCACTAGTCCATAACTGAAAAGCTCTTTCGGAAAGACCTCATTTGTCAGTGATCCCTTAGTGGCAAAGAGCAATGGTTGTGCCACACTTTAAACTTTAATTTCCTTCAGGTAACACTTCACTGGCTTCAAAAAGAAAAAAAAAGAAAAAAATCAACTTGTTTAAAAAACAGTTAGAACCCACTTCACCCATAAGTGCATCCAAGCAATCACTATTTATTTCCCAAAGTTTCAACAAAAACATTGGCGTGGGAATTTCTTGTCCTGCAGCCTGTCTCCTTTTGGAAACAGTTTATACAGAAAAGAAATTGGAGGAAGGCAAGAAAGGGGGAAAACAGCTCTCCAGCGTCCTGTCCTCTCCTCCCCAACCCCCTCCCGAAATGCCCTGAAAAGGTGTGGTGAAAACACAGGAGAAGGGGGACCTGGCAACTGTTTTAAAATATGATGTCTTTTTGCTATAGGCAACAGAAACAAACAGGCAACAGAAACAAATGACAAAGAACTATTCCATGAATGTAATATAGAAAAGGAGAAAAAATTCCTGCTGGGAGACCAGCCAGTTTTCCTCTTCGTAAATTACTTCTCTTGTTCCTGCCTACTTGAATTCCCAGTGCAGTTTAATAAGCTCAGCAGTGAAACCAACAAAACCCCCTGGCTTCAGAAATCACCTCTATTAGGCAGGGCACTTCATGTGCAAACTGCAGCACTACACTGGGGCTGCTCAGATTCTCAAGCACAAACACACCACGCACTGGCAAAACTGCTGGGTCTGAGTGTATTTGCCTTCTTTAGCTAATTGAGCAACAGACACAGAATAAACATCACACCACACAGCACTGCACACAGTCCCCCCTCCAACTGTCTGAATTCCCATGGCCCCTCCCTCAGGCCCAGGCTCAGAAACAAT
Organism: Lophotriccus pileatus; assembly: GCA_035583135.1. Lineage (NCBI taxonomy): Eukaryota > Metazoa > Chordata > Aves > Passeriformes > Tyrannidae > Lophotriccus > Lophotriccus pileatus. The sequence goes on along the minus strand of JAWWES010000011.1, from coordinate 23,174,046 downwards.
GATTGCACCGGTTTCCAAACTGCTGTGACCCAAGCACTCCCAAAGACCCTCCACCACGGCACTGTGCAGCTGAGAAACCCGGCAGCTGCACTGCAGGGAGTCCAAGAGTTTCTTCTCTCATGGCAGGACTGAAGACTGGAAAGCCACAAATGGGGCAAACATTGCCAAGTATTCTTTTCCCTCCCTAAGGAAGCCTTTAACACCTGCCAGAAAAATAAAGGTTCCCTGAACAGTCACTGCACAGCAACCACATATGAGTAAGAGTAAGCAAAGAGGAGTAACTTCTAACACAATCTGCCTGTCTAGACCAGATCATTGCATCACCTTAATGCAACATATGATTTTATAAATGCAACTTAAATCAGCTGGAGTTAACAATAAACTATCGTGTCAACTATCGTTGACATGAGGCTGGGAAAATATTTCTCAGGAAAAAAAGAATCATAACCACCATTGCTCATAAATGCCACTAATGGATCCTTCCTCATTTCTTCTTGCAGCCTCAGTCACCTATTTGTGTAACGCATTATTAAGCGGCAGCAACTCTGAATTATTAAAATGTCATAGAATAAGCATGAAATACTTCAGGAACTGTTTCATAATTCTTTGAAAACACAATATTTGGTTTCTTTACAGTTAAGAACCTGTTGTTCTGCTGTCTATTACGAATACATGTGCTACTCCATCTGTAAAGTATTTGTGATGCAGCAAGGAAATGCTCTGAATACATAATATCCCCATCCACATCCTTTGTGGTGTGCTGGACACTTACATGACTTCGTGGCAAAAGAAAGGTTGGGAAATGCAATGGTGTACTTGCCACAGAACATTAAGTTCTCTTCAAGACACTGCTACTGTATGAAATACTTTGAGGTCTCCCCTAGCAAGCATTAAACTTAAGAAAGCATTTTACTTGCGAGGTAATGTAACTTCACTTACCTGAAGAGTCGTTTATGTCACAGCAATAAAGTGATCTGTGCAAAAAGACTCACTTAACTCACATTTTCAAGACACCTGTGAGCTTCAGAGGTTGTGGGGAAGTACTGAAGAGTAACTGTAGCAGCTCCAGAATGCAAATCAAAATAATCTGCAAGAGATTTTTCTCTAGGCATGTGTATATCAAACATCTATGCAACAAACTATGTCCTTCTCCTACAGAAAAAAAGAAAAAAAAAAATTCCTCACCTGCGTGGCCTAGTTCTGGGAGACATCATCTCGTTCCCAAGGATATGGTATCGTCTGGCTTCGTGCAGGAGCTGATAGCACTCTGGGGAGTTCTGGATCAGCTGGTCCACCTCCACAGTCTGCACAAAGTAGTTGGGGTGCAGGAGGGGGAGCCTGACGTGTGTCAGCAGTTCGTGGAGCACCGGCCGGCGCAGCTCGACGGCGCGGTACACCCAGCGCATCACGGCCTCGAACACCATCTCCTCCTTGCTGATCACCAGCTCATCGCTGCAGATGTAATCGATGAGCTCGTCCTTCCCCAGCTCCAGGAACTCTTCATGCTGGGACACATCCTCAAAGGTCTGCAGCGCAAAATTCCTGCACTTGGTGAACAGTGTCTTGAGCGAGTGCGTATCTGCGAAGCGCTGGATTCCCAGGCAGTTGCAAGGATCCAGCTGCTCTTCCAGGAACTTGGCGCAGGCGTCACGCAAGACACTGATCTGAAAGAGACTGGATGTTTCAAAGAGATACTGCACGTTCTCCGTGGTGATTTTCACCTTGCCCGTGTACACGTACTGCAGAAAGCAATCCATGGCCTCGGCGAAGATGCCGTTGATCTCCACCAGCATCTCCCGGCTCTCCCGGTGGTCGTTGCAGAACATGGCTCTGAAGTAGCTGCTGCAGGCCGAGAGCACGGCGCGGTGGCACGGGAACTCCCGGCCCTCCACGCAGATGATCACGTCTGTGAACAGCCGGCTGTCCCGGAACTCATTGAAGATCTGCAGGATGCTTTCCGCGTGGGACGATCCCGAGGAGAAGTCGAAAAACTCAGGGCCTGACAATGACTTTGGGTCCATTTCAAAAACTTTCCGCTTGGTTGCAGGGGAGTCTCGTATCCCGCTCTCCTCTCTATTCAGTCTGCGTCCCAATATTAGTACCATTGTTACATCAGTTGGCTATAGAGTCATTGAGAAAAATTTGCAGAGTTTCTCCTTCTCAGTGCTACGGTCTGAAAAATTAAAACACTTCAGTTTTCAGTCTGGCACATCCTCAGCTTCCTCACAAGAATCAGACAAGACACTTGTTTGGTCACTCCAAGAACTGGTGCAATTGTTGGCCTTTCCTAGAGGTGACACGACATTACAGGGCAAAGTACCACACACCCTGGACAGGGCAGTGCAGCACTATCTGCCACACTCTAAATACAAAATATACCCAGAAAAAAGGTGGACCAGATGGCAAGTTCTGCATGTCCCAGCACCACCAGCATTGCATTAATGTTCCAGACAAAACCTTCAAGATCTCACCTCTAGCAAATCATCTGACTAGTAGGAGCCAAAGACTTCCTGAATAAAAATCCAGAGCTTGGACTTTTCACCTTTTTCAGTGTAATCCTCATTTCAGCTGGAGCCTCCAAGTACTACTATAACAGCACTAGTCAAAAAGGGGGGGGATAAGACTGAAATTCTAAAAATGAAAATGCAGCTGAGAAATCACCCCATTTTCATTACAAAGTCTATCAAAATGAAGTCTTATAGTACTTGTGTTTAATGCCATTCTGTGATCTCAACAAATAACCTTGACCATAACTTTTTACCTGATCACTCCTAACATCTAAAAATTAGTTCACCGATAATCTACGATTCAATTGCAAAAGAATGTAAAGTGCTAGAACACAACACAGAATGAAAAATAAACTACATGTAACACTACTGGAAATAAGAACCAAGGGACAACTTGCGGAGAACAGGGATATTTTCTTTCCACAGTACTAGCAGAAAATAATTACTAGCAAAACTTTTTGCTGAAACACCTTTCAGTTTCAAGCAGAAGTGTAAACGTTCCCCCCAGTGTGCAAACACACACTCACATTATCAGGGCACTGAGGTTGCAAAAATCAAACACTCAAATGTTAGCATAAGCCAACAAGTTTCTAGGTGAAGAAAATGCAGCTGACTTCGCAGATAGTTCACGTTAGAGGCAGTGAGAACAACCAACCTAGCAGCAACAGGGCTTTTTGCCTCTGCTGAACTTAAAAAATAACTGGATAAATGTCCACCAAAACACATTTGAGGCAATAAGAGGCTGGACAAAACAGCCTCTCAGAGCTCACGCTGGTACAATTCCAAATGCTTGTGATGTTCACTGTGATATGTCTGCAAGGACACGCAACGAATTATTTTAAAAGTTTTTTAAAAGGGCCTTTTTTTTTTTTTTTTTTTTTTTTGTCTCCCAAAGGCTAAATTCAGTTTCCCTGAATACAGAGCCAGGAAACTTCAACTCCTCACAGCCATTTCATTTCCTGATGTGCTCGCATCCTCAGAGCTGCAATTACCCAGTCCCAGACTGGCCACGTCATCACCTAATATAGAACACAATGAATGTGCTTTTTTTAAACAGCCTTTTTACACAGCACCTTTAAAAGGCACCGTCCAAGCAAAGAGCAAGGAAAGAATGTGTGCTGTACCTTTACTCATTGAGAAAACAGGCTCTAAAAACTATCATCTTCCCTATGAAATTTTTTACACTACTTTACAAGGCAGATTTTTGGTAGGGCTCATTTACCCTACAAAATTTTAATTTGACTTAAAATAGGGCCAGTTGTCATTCCGACTCCTGAAAAACACTGTTGCAATGTGCCTATCTAATAACTTATTGCTTCAGAGAGACTTTAACGAGGCATAAATAGACAGCCCGATCTGTAGCTGATACTCTATCCCACGTATTGCACAATGATTTTACTCTGTAGTGACGCAGGCTGGATACAAAACAAAACCAACCACCACCAGCAGCACCTCACCAGCAATGTTGCTAACACCCCTATCCCTTACACCAAATTTCATCTGCAACCAGCTGCACACTGCTAGCACAAGAAGGTGGGCAGAAACAATGGATCAGCAAAAGAAAAGGGAAATATAAATGTAAATATAAACCCTAAAGGCTTGATTCCAGCATCACAGAGTTAAATCAGAAGAATTTCACAAAATGGAGCTTTCCCAAAGCAAAGTTAGCCTGAAACCTGAAACAGGACCCGGACCAATTGCATGAAAGGGGAAAACACAGCAACTAAGTAACAAAACCTTCCAGACTAAACCTTCCTCGTTATGTGAGAAGTTAAGACTTAAGACAGCACTGTATTATGCAACCACTAATAAAGGGAAACAAGAGCTATGGGTTAGGACTGCACACTGAAGGAACCAATTTCTTCTTTATGCTTGGAACAACACAGAATTAGTGGTCAGCAAATGATTTATTTTTCTTAATGTCCTAATGGCTTAAAGAAATGGGGGAATAAAAAATAATCCATGGAATACAAACTAATCAAGGGGGGTAAATATTGTACATTTACAAGTAAGACACTAGAAAGGAAAAAGAAATCCACTCCATTGCAGAACTTACTGCCTTTGAATGTACTATCCCACAATTTCTGTCCAATTAATCACTTCTGAGGTTGGCTTCAGCAAAGCAATTTCACAAGCCTATCAGCAACAGTGTCACATGTTCAGCTCTATCACACATACGTGTGGCCTTCCTGCAAATCTTGCTCTGGCACTTTTAAAATGTCACCTTGCAGCTGCCTGCCCCAGACTGGGAAAGGCAGAGGGGAACCTGTGCCTGAGGCTGAGCTGGTTAGTGAGCGAAGGGGGTAAAACAAGGGGAGATATCCCTGTCTGCACCTTCCCTGCACCTTGCCCCACCTGCCTACAGACTCTGCATTATAAAGCAGCGGTCTTTTAGAGAATTTGACACTTGGATCTCTTTAACAAGTTTAAGCAAAACAAAAACCAAATGCATTCTTCCCAAAGGCAAGTACTGGGAATTATTAGATCAAAAAGAAAAATTAACGCAAAATGCATTGGATTGCTTGTCTGAACAAGGGTCATCAAGGACAGACCTTGGGTCTGTCAAATCAGAGACTGCCCATTCAAAAAACTGGAAACAAAACAACAGATCACATTTCCAATCAACAGGTTTTAAAAATGCTTTACAAACACAGCTATGGCCCTGACCTGGCTGCTACTTGCACATACACATACACATACATCCGAATTAAGCTGGGTTCACCAGAAGTTCAAGTACCTCTATTTCTTTCACCTACATTGTCTGTAGGTTTCTCTACACAAGATGTTCCTCAAAAACAGCCTAAGAGCCCAATTCAGAAGCTGATAAAAGAGGCCTATAACATGTTTGCCGTGACACTTTCCAGCAGTAAATCCTCTTGCGCAAATTACTTCCATGGTGCACTAAGCTTCTCCTTCCTCCACTGCAACATCCTCATGTATTTCACCCCTCTCCCTCACCTGTTTTTGTCTGCCCCGTGTGTCACAGAGCTCCTTTGCCCCACCAGCAGAACTGACAGAGCGCAACAGAGGAAACACAGGCTTGGGGCGAGGCCCTTTGGTAACACCTCATCATCAGCCGCGCCTGAGCCCTGCCCTCAAAGCTCACCCTCGGGGTGTAGTTTCGGCAGTACCTGAGGCTGAGCAAGGGTTGTGCAGCTGCCAGCGGAGGTGGCGTCCAGCCCGTGCCCACCGCTGCTCCCCTGGCGTGGCCGGAGCGGTGACCGCCTGTGGAGGGAGAAAAGGAAGGGCTGGGCAGTGCCCCTGGAAGGGCAGAGCCGCCAGCACGGCCCCAGAGCCGGGCAGTGCCCCTGGAAGGGCAGAGCCGCCAGCACGGCCCCAGAGCCGGGCAGTGCCCCTGGAAGGGCAGAGCCGCCAGCACGGCCCCAGAGCGGCCGGGTCGGGCACGGCACACAGCCCGTGTCTGCTGCTGCCCGGTACCGCCAGCCACGGCACCCCCGAGGGACTCAGACAAAACTGCCAACAGAAACGGCGTTTTCAGTCCCAGCCACGGGACCTGCAACTCAGGTTTGGCCAATCCTAGTTATTTCGTGATTTCAGGTAACACGATCCGCGGGCGTGCTTCATCTCAGACGGCTGCTTACCGCAAGAGTCAGAGAAAACAAACTCCCAGTGTATCGACTGCAGCTCACTGGCTAAACCACAACACGTGCTCTTTTTGTTTTTAAAGGAAGAGAGGAAAAAAAAAAAAAAGGCTAACCTTTTCCTTCAGCAAAAAACAAACACATTTATTTTTGTCTTTGAGATACAAAAAAAAAGACCCAAAAGTTGCTGGGTTTAAAGCATTTTTTAAAAAAAGAAAAATTACTCTAGTTTTACAAGAGAAATTGAGCATTTGAATGTCTAAAATAAAAAAAGTCTCAGGAATACCGAGTAACTAATAAACAAGAATTCACAGTGAATTCAGTGATCGAATTGATTGACATGGTAAAGGAGGCAGCTGCACTGTTGAAGTTTTTTATTGTAATGTAAGACTGTATTTTGATTCCAAAAAAGAATGTCAAAATTCAAGAGTAATCCAAGCTAATGACACACAAAAACAAGCCTTAAATGCCCTCAAAAGTCACCCAGCAAAAATACAGGAACTGTTTTGGACATGAGAGTCATGATTATTAGGTAAAAACAAAACAAAAACGTGGCGAAACGGAACACTTACAAACTGTGCAGAAATCTTCAGCTACCCTTTAGTAAGCGAAGGAGTCCCTGAGAAGGGCACACACCCACCGGAGGGGGAAGAAAGGAGGGGAAAAAAGTACACTGCGTAGTATATTGTTCGTGTATGGGGAAGAAACCGAGGAAAGTCACAATCCTTTCTCGGTTTTGCTAAAACAAAAAAACCAGAAGCCGAGCCCCAGCCACGGCCCCATCCTGCGGGTGGGTTCATCCAGATGCTCTCACACCCGACCCCCGGCAGCGCCCGCCGGGCTGGAGCGCGGCCCGGGCAGGGCTCACCCGGGGGGGGGGAGCGAGCAGGGAGCGCTGAAGAACGGCCCTGTCCGCACACACCCGAGCGAGCTGCCGAGAGCACGGCTCGGTACCGGGGCGGTACTCAGTACCGCAGGGAACAGCTCGGCCCCGACACCGAGCTCAGCGAGCAGAGCAGGGGCCGGAGGCGGCGGCACAAAATGGCTCCTCCCGTCCCGCCCTCCAGCTCACCTTCACCCCGGGCCGCCCGGCCCCGCCCCCCGCGCCCCGGCCAATCCCCGGCCGATCCCCGGCCGCGGCCCCGCCTTCTCCGTCCCGCCCGGCCAATCGGCGGCCGCGGGGGGCTCGGGGGAGCCCCGCGTTACGAAACCGCGCGGGGGCAGCGGCGACCCCCGCCCGCTCCGCCCGCTCCGCCCGGCCGCCGGCACCGGCACCAGCACCGGCCCGGC
>JAWWES010000011.1:23136582-23156685 GCA_035583135.1 Lophotriccus pileatus | reverse complement strand
TTTGGATAATTAGACAAGCTAGTAAATGACCCCACATCAGCCAGCAGCAGAAACTATATCATACAGTGGTCAAAAGAAATGACTGATTTTCTGAGCTACTGTGTGCACCACACAGAATGTCAGCTCCCTCTTGTAAAGAGTTCTGCTCCCTTCCCCTGTTACCACCTGCAGAAAAAAAATCTCATTGGGCTTCAGCACGTTTAGACTGGCTTCATTTGAACATTTTCTTCTGCTTTGGGTCCATGGGGGTTTCTAGTCTGATAGACTCAGTCCCAAAGAGAAGAAAACAAAGCATCCTGAGGATAGTCAGCATGTGGTGAGGGTACAGGGCACACAGATCATCACACTGGCCTCTCCTCTTATGGTCTTCCCAACCAGGAGGTTGAGAGTCTTTATAACCCAAGTAGGAAACCTGTGTTGCAAACTAGCAAAAGCCCACCACAGGGATGAGAAGGGCCCCACTGATTCTGGGACCAGCATTTCTAAGCTTCACACAGTTGAAAAACCGGAGCAAAATTTGGTCACAGCTCTGAGTGTGAACTCATCAGTTAAGTATGTGTGGACAGAGCTGGCTGAGATCGACAAGCCTTATGATAAATAGGAGTCAGCATTGCTTTAGACATCAATCTGAGACTAGGTTTGTGTCCTATGGTTTAGGGTCTCACTGCCAGCACTTCGCAGGGCCACTTAGCAAATTCTGTGAATAGACTCAAGAACTCAACTTTCAGTTCAACCAGTGTCCCATTAACACCAAGCACTAAAACACAGACCTCCACACAGTTCACTCTAAATGGCAGTTTCCACCATTTCCCAGCTCCTGCTGAGCAGAACAGCTCTCCTTCATTTCAAGAGCTACTTTGTTGGTCAGGTTTTGTCAAGTTGTGAACAAGTGCCTGAACTGTAGCGCGTTTACTTCTTGCCAAGTTGTGTTTCTTACCTTGCACGATGGACACCTGCAGCAGGACATGGACGAGCACAGAGAATACAAAATCAAAATACCACTATTAGAGGACAACAGGCCTCTAATTCTTCTAGCATGGACCTAGTTCCTGCTGTCCACTTATGGAGATCAAAGGTATAATTTACTTAGAGGAAGAATTATTCGTGCATAAACAACGACTAACTAATAATACAGAGAAGATGCTAATAAATTCTAATGGGTGGCACAGCAGTCAGAACAAGACAGGCGACCTGAACATCTTGTTACTTACATAAACTGAAGCAAGAGGGAGTCTGATGCTGATGACAAAACTTTTTCTTTTTTTGTAACACTGGCAAAATCTTTTAGAGGACAATTCAAGACTAAGTTAAAAGAAAGTGGGGCATTTCTTTCCTACTAGAAATCAACTTTAAGAATTTAATTTCTTTGCCTGTTCACATATGACAGGAAATGGAAGTAACTGCTGCTATTTTGTTCCAAAGTCCAGTTATCTTGAGGACAGCAAAGGGAAGCACTTGTCAGTTCTCAAGAAAAAACTGAGTAAAGTGTAGACAAAAGAGCATCCTTCTTCTGGGGAGAAGGAGAAGCCTGCTCTGAATAGGGAAGGCTTGTTATAGCAATCCTCAACTGCCATGGCCAGCACCTACTGCCTATATTATATCTACATCTACATTCCTAGGCTTCACTCCTTCCAGTTTCATTGTTGGGTGCATTTCATCCCAGGATATAAAGTCTTAAAATACAGTGCTAAGTGATGTCTCAGCTTGCTCTGCCTGCTGCTTTGGGAGTGACCACACTGCACCCCCAGACAGCAATTCAGCTTCTTCAAATAGAATAAACACTTATTTTACTAGCAGTCTTCTTCCACCACTCCCTTAAAAGCTTAGCAGCAGGAGAGCCAAGATTCTCAAGCTCAGCTGGCCCATCCACACATCAGGATGACCTCTATAGCCAGTAGCACACAGAGGAGCAATGTGATTATGGTAACAACCAGACTTCAAACACTGAACCCAAGTCATTTGGCATTTACAGCTTGGTCAGCTGGGACCTCTCTTTTATTCAAGGGGAGAGCACAGTTTGGAGTCACTCATCTGGATTGTTAGCACAATGCTTAACTATCCTGAAGAAAAATATACGTGGAAGTAGCAGTTTTTCTAGAAACATCCTAGTGACTTAAAATACCACTCTGAGAGGAAAAGATAGGAAGGTAATAAATGCAGCACTAGCAGGGCAACACTGTGATGCTCTCAAAATAAGAGGTGATTTTCAAGAATGAAGGGATGAGACAGGCCAACTTCAAAAAATCATTGTTGTTTGCTGAATTTGAACAACTGCAACTACTCAGGGGCAGGGATATGAGAAAGCTCAAGGAGTAGTATTTGAAATGGAAGGTGATGCTGGTTCAGAACAGGAAGTAAACTGTGATGAAAGAAAGATTCCAGTTTGCAGTTTACAGAAAATACGATCCATAAGTTCTGGACGTGTTTTCAGGACCTTTAAACAGGCCTCCTCAGACAAAAGAACACTCCCACAGTCATCAGGCAGTGTGCTGAGGTCTGAACATGGAGCTGCCAACATGTGGTGGCTTCAGCTCTGCAAGTTATCTGGAGTATAAGAAGTATAAGACGGAATAGCCAGCAGCAGCCACTTGGTCATGGATCACACATACTTAGGACTATCCTCAGTGGTCACACAATGGACAGGGTCTGGAATAAGAGGAAGAAGACAAACAGCAAGGAGCATTTTGTGGGAGCTTTGCAGTGACAGGACACTTATGGGAGAGTTTTCTTCCAGGTCAGAAATATGAAGTCATTGCCATCTACAAGTTCAGCAACCTGCTCATTTCTTAGAATAGGAAATTTCCAGATCCCATTGCAATATCAAGATGGCTGAGCATCTTCTTTCTCAGTCAGAAAACCTCCTGCCAGTCTTCATCTGGCCTCTTCCTTGAGGCAGCCACATGCTCCCATGTTTCACAGCTGATCCCTCTCAGACTCACTAGGCTCATAAGGGCTCGGTTGGCTAAAGTATGAGGACAGTGGGAAGCAAAACAAGTAACAAGAACTGTCAGAAATAGGTTTCTATGTTCCTGCCTTTGTTTAAAGAATGCCTCAGCTCCTTGCTCTTGATCCATTGTTGGTGGGTGTGGCAGGTGGGATTTCTCCTCTCCCTCCTCTTAGTTGTGGTCCCAAGACTATGATTTTTTCCTGGGACTGCCTGAATCTTTCACTCTCCAAGATGGGAACCAGGACTCCTGGCCGGTCTGGGCAGATCCATCTGGCATGGTCAAACTTTACAGTGCTGAAATGCCACAGTGATGAGATACTGGATTCAGGAACAGACAGTTGAAAATGGGCTGGTGTTGGCTACAGATCAACATTTAAGCAGGGAGCGTGATCACTGGGGAACTGGTCAGGGCAGGATGCAAAGCAGTCTCTGAACTCAGCTCAACAACTACTATGTAGATATTCATAGGTACCAGCAGCAGTCTGTGATGTTACAGAGCTCTGTAAACTTACCATGTGACACAAGTGGTGGATACCCATCATTTACCCAGTAATTCCAGCCAGTTATCTCAAGCTGGTATGGAACTGACATAGGTCACTTCAGCATGTGTAAGGTAAAGACAACAGACAAACAAGTCGTGAACAGACAAGTCTTCAGCTCTTACCAGATTCAGTGGTTCATTTAGCTAGCAGGTAACTCTTCACTGAAAACAGTCAGAGTGCAACCAGAACAAGTCTCGAGAGGCCAAAAAGAAGAATGTATTTGGAAGCTGCCACCATGAGGTAATGATCTGGATTTGCCCCAGGATTAAATAACACGTTACTGCTGCAGCCTTGGATGATGGAGCACCTCAGGCAAGCAGCTGCCTGACTGCTGGGTTTGTTTCCTTATACCTGCAAAGACACAACACTGACCTCAGCACTGCCCTGATACTTGTCCAAATAATGAAACTAAGAATTACATTTACAGATTGATCCCTGAGCAATCTCTGTAAATATTAGGCAGCCCAACTTGGGGCACAGAAGGTTAGAGATAACAACAGATTTGGTTGGGATGTGCTAGGCTGAATTTTATAGCTGTTAATGCTGTTTGGCTGGCAGTGAGCAGGCTCCTGTGCCTGACTGCATGTTAGGCTCTGGTGTTCATTGGTGGTCGCCGGTGGCTGTGCTGCTGATCACCTCACTTTGCTGTGCCTGGGGACACTGGTGACACCACGGTATCCGTGCTGTCTCTGGGCTGCTGTACTGGACAGGCTGAAATTCCAGAGGTAACTAATTTGAAGGGACTGTGGATGAGTCAGTGATGGAGCAGAGATCCACCTGCAGGACCCCACACCAGAGCAGGTGGATTCCTGAAGGAATCTGTGAGAATCTTTGTGAGAAGCCCAAGCTGGAGCAGGTTTCTGGCAGGACCTGTGGCCTCATGGGGGACCCCACGTTAGAGGAGTTCAAGGAGACTGTCCCCTGTGGGTGGGACCCCGTGCTGGAGGAGAGGAGGCAAAGATTCCCTTGCAGCCTGTGCTGCAGACCGTGGTGGAGCAGCTGCGTCCTGCAGCCCACGGAGGACTCTGATGTGGGCTGTACTAATGGGGGACTGTAGCAGGAGCCCCTTGTTGGAGCCAGGGACAAGGGGAGAAGTTCATTGCAATGTTAAACCCTGTAACCTGGCCCAAAAGGACCAGGGATAGAGATTGTAATGGATACCCCTTTAAATTGTTGACAGCTGTGATCTGAGTTGTATGTTACAGAAATTACTATAGCAGGAACCACCCAAACCAATGGAAGAGAAGACTTACAAAAAGCAGCTGCAGTGCACTAACTCCACACAACACACCACCTCTCCTGTCCTGAGTGACCACCAGAACAGGTGGGGCCCAAAGTCACAGACTGCATTAACTCAAAGGACATTTTGGGGACATTCTGGGACATTTTATGGAAATTGTGCAGGGGTGGTCCATACACCTCTGTATTACAACAAAGGGTGGGAAGGGAGGTGGTGGCTAATGAGGTTTTATTGAATAGTGTGGGACCTGGGCATGATACAAATGCTACAGATTTAGGGGTGGAATGTGCTGGTTTTGGCTGGGGTAGGGTTGATTTTCTTCACAGTGAGGCTGTGTTTTGGATTTATGCTGAACATGGTGCTGATAATATAAAGATGTTTTTCTTATTGCTGAGCAGGACTTACACAGATCCAAGGCCTTTTCTTCTTTTTGTACTGCCCCACCAGCATGAAGGCTGGGGGTGCAGGGGAATTTGGGAGAAGACACAGCCAGGACAGCTGACCCCAGCCGACCAAAAGGGATGCTCCATACCACATGGCATCATGCTCAGGATATAAAGTGGGGGGAAGAAAGAGGAAGGGGAGGATGTTTGGAGTGATGGTGTTTGTCTTCCCAAGTCATTGTTATGTGTGATGGGGCCCCGCTATCCTGAAGATGGCTGAACACCTGCCTGCTCTCGGGAAGCAGTGAATTAATTCCTTGCTTTTCTTTGCTTGAATGCATGGCCTTTGGCTTTGCCTATTAAACTGTCTCTATCTTTGCTGATTAAATTGTCTCTATCTTTGCCTATTAAATTGCCTTTATCTCAACCCACGAGTTTTCCAGCTTTTATCCTCCTGATTATCTCCCTGATCCCACTGGTGGGGGAGTGGACAAGTGGCTGAGTGGGGCTTCTCTGCTCTCTGGGGTTAAACCACGACAAAAAACAGACCCACAGAAGAATAAAGGAGAGGAGGTTCTTGGCAGAAAAAAACCCAAAAATTAAGGGTTAAAAATATATCATATGGGTTGGCAATGGCACAGAAGGAGACAGACTGTGTGTAGTGATCACTGCTGCTGACAGCCAACACTTGCTTGAGCTACTGAGGTACTTTCTGTGGTGGAGTGACTGTGCAGCTCACTGACAATACCACAGCTATCAACCCCGGCACTGCAGGGCTTCCGTTCCCAGCACTCACAGCCAATACAATCCTACTTCAACTTTCACAACTATTAATGCTTTGTTTAAAGCTTCAGCAACTGGGATCAAGTGATCGCTGCTGAATCTCAGCGTTCTGCTTGAACAGATAAGGAAAATGTGAAGCTTCTCACCCTTAGAGAGAAGCCTGATAAGATGAACGCCTGAAGGGTCAAAAGTCATGACGATAAACAAAGAGAACCTAGTCCAAGATAGGGTTAAAGTATTGTGATTTTAAAAGCACACCTTGTGTGCTTTTTGAGGGATTTCCTTCATTTTCTCATTGTATTCCTGGAGGAATACTTGGAGGAAAGAAGGGAATGACCTTAAGAAAGGAAGCATCCATTAGCAAAAGTTAGCACAACAGGCAGCAGGAACACATTTACATCAGCCAGGGAAGGAAAAAGCCAAAGGGCTGCATAGACTACACAAAATGAAGAAAATCCACTACAAGGAGGTAGGGGAAAGCAGGAGGGAGATTTTTTTGCTTTCCTTCCTCTTCATCTTCAACCTGGCTCTCAGAATGCTGCTTTCACCTCCCTCTAGAAGAGAGGGAAGCCAAGCTTCCCATAACACTGTGTGTTCAGTTATCAAGCTGGAGACAAAGAGGAAACCAAACACAAAATAAGAACTTGTGGATTGGCCAAACAAGGATTCCTATAGTAAGTATCACAAAGGCAAGATTGGTTAGTACTCAAGCTACCAAGGTTAGAGGTTGGCCCTGCATTCCTCTCAGGGGGAGAGAGAGGGGAGGTGCCATCTACTCCCCAGCACCTCAGCTTCCTAAGCAAGCCAGGGGATTCACCCTGTTACTTTCAATAGGCTGTGTGGCTTATGAACTCATCTTGGGTCAGCTTCTCATCCAGGTGATGGTCAAGCAGATACAATTCATCCTTAGCTGAAAGTGAAACCTTCAGACCTGTGCTCTGTGAGCTCCTGTCATGCTGGAGCACCCCACCTCAGGTTCACAGCCCTTGGTCCCCCCACCATCCAGGGGAAGGCAAGTGAGGTGTAGCTGTGACTCAAGCTGCCTCCAGCAGTGGGGATGGTGGGGATGAGCGTGGGTACATCCCTCCCTAAGCTCTCCCTAGCTAGGATTTCACTATCAGTCAGAGCTGCTGGTACGGCGCTGGCTGCCTGGACCACATCCCTGTGCCCAACAGTGTAGCCTGAAGACCATCAGCTGCAAGATCTTCGATGCTGCTCCATGTCCTGGACAGAGTTACACCCAGAGTTACACGCCTTAAAGAAAAGCCCTCCAGTGTTTGCCAGCTAACATGTTGTGAGAGACAGAAACAGCCGCTTGGAGGGCTTTCTGAATATGTGAATAAAAAACAGAAACAAAGCCCAAACCAGCTCAGTGATTAATTATCCCGTACCTGGAAAAAAGAAATTTAAAATATTGTCCTCTTTCCCTCAGCAGCCCAGCCCACCAGGAGTGACTTGGTTAGGCATATGGTGCACCTATCACCACAACCAGCAGACCCAGATAACAGTGAGGGACTGGCTTGAGGGTGGGAAGCAGGCCTTCCCTGTCACTTGTAATCTTCTCACATGCAGAGGCATCTTAAGTCCTTTCTAAACACGTTGATACTGCCTGAAAATCAATGAAAAAAAGCCACCCTTTGTTTGTGTTAACAGGATGAGAAAGTGCAAGGCTTCCTGTTATGTGTGTGTGACAGCTACAGATAAGCAGAGACCTCTGGACAGGAAATCCGCCCAACTTCTGCAGTGTGATTCGTCTGAAGCTTGGGAGCCCTTTTTAGATTGAAGCACCAACAGAATGAGACAGGGCTGGCCAGAAAATGGGGGACATGCTGGAGAAGAGCTCTGAGGAGCCCGAGATCTCTTTGGACAATGAGTGCTCAACGAAAATGGGGGACCTGGTGGAAGTCTCGAGCAGTGAAAGGGTCAAGTTTGATGATACGGGTCTGTCTCTGGTGCTCCAGAACGGCCTGGAGAACCTTCGGCTTGAAAATTCCCTCACGGATGTCATCCTGTGCGTGGACAGCAGGGAATTCTCCTGTCACCGCGTGGTCCTTGCTGCAGCGAGCAATTATTTCAGGTAAGGCTTGTAACAAACATACCCACTAAACTTACTTTGGTTCTTAGACTTGAACTGTAGCTCTCCAAGGAGCGTAAACTGGGTGGTAAGCTCTGCAAATTTGCAGCAAGCCTCTAATTCCTTACATCTTTCAGCTCATTTTTTTAAAGTTGGAGACGTAAATAAGGCAGGTGCCAGGCTGGGGATTTGCTGGAGTTCCGATACCAGCATGCAAAAAAAAAAAAGGAGAATGTTGGCAGACAAGTGGATGAGAAAAGGGTGTTTTAGTCAAATATCTTTAGCCTCTTTGTATTGTCCTTTTGGGATTTGGGCAAAGAGGAAGACCCACTCAGATCACAGGGAATAGGAGTGGGTTTGTGGAACTTGCTTGCTAATTTTTATATTACCGTTCTGTGGTAAATATAAATATTGCATATATAAAATTGTTAGGGAGGAAAGAGAAGGAATTTTCCCTCTGTCCTAGAGTTACTGAAAACCAATTGCAATGGGGAATATCTCCCTGAAAGCAATTTTACCATTTCACCCTCTCCTTCTGGTCCTCTTGAATTTCTCATTCTTTCACTACAATAGGTAGTCTATCTGAGACAACTGGCCAGCAAGGAAAAATTTTAGACACACAGAGGAACTCGGTATCGGTTTTAACACAGATTTTCCATTATCATTTAAACAATCACATTTGCATGGCTGGGATTTTTTTCCTTTCTTTCTTTTACTGCTAAAGTGGTCAGATGACTGAATAGCTACAGAGGAAACACGAGAAAAAAAGAACCTGTGACCACTTGTGACATGAGCAGAAAGCTAATCTTAATGAAGTCTAGTAAGCTTTGCTGGTAGTGCCTGGAAGAACAGTTCTTTTTTTATAATCTAGAAGAGAGACTGTGTCTGTGAATATTTGGAGAGAAGTGTCATTTCTACAGAAAAACTACATTTATTGCATATGAGAAAACGTACAGCTAAAAGCAGTGATGTCCAAATATTTCTTACCAGTACTGAGTGCAGAAAGGAGAGCAGATGCACAATTTAAAATCAGAATTATCATAATGATACTTTGAAAAAAACCCCCACAATTCCATTATGAGCAAAAGTGCTGCAATCGGAAGGACTTCACAGGTAAAAGATAGTTTTATGATAACAGTTATTGGCCGGTTTTCCACTGAGCCCTGAGCTACAGCCTGTCCTTTGGAAAGAAGTGGGATACCTAGCTGGAGGTCATCTCATCCCAAGGCAATTGCAGACATGTGCAGTGTTTGCCCCCCTGAGTGCTTCTGTTTGGCCTGCCTCCCACGGAGTCGAGATTTATTAGATCACTGCCAGTGCCTCTTGCCACCGCTCTTTGGGTTAGTTTCAATCACTTTTGGCTGAGGATGGAAGTCTCACAACTGAAGTTCACACCCAAGTTTGACAGAAACCTGCAGCTAGGAGAAGAAAGATGCTCGCACTGGGGCCCCACAGGGCCCTGCTGGGCAAGGAGCACAGTGTCCTGGACAGCCAACACACACAGCACCCTGAACCAGCCAAAGCACGGCTGCCCCCGCTCAGCCAGACACAGAGCTGAGCATCCTGGGAGGGACACAGAATGTGTGAGAGAGGAATAACCAGGGAGAAGGGACGGCTCAGGAGGGGGAAGCTGAGTTTACCGTGAGGAGGGAAAAGAGGACACAGGTCTGCAGGGAACTGAGCTTCATACATCTTGCTGTAATTCACTGGAAGCTGCAGGGGTCCAAAGAAAGAAGGAATTCTTTAATCCCACTACTCCTATGAGTACTTTCCATGCCATTACAGAGCCTCTAATAGCCATGCACAGAAGCAAAGCAAAGGGACCCAGTGAGTTATGGGCTTCATTCCCCTGCAACAGTAAGTTACACAACCCCCTTCCTGAGCGTTGGGTGCCACAGCTCAGGCAATGCCCCGCAGCTGAGACACAGTTAAACCAGGCTAACAGCCTCTAGTCCTTTCTTCAGCACTGCTTGAGGGTAGATACATTAGTTCCTGGGACATGTCCCGCATCTGCAGGCATAAAATCACTAACTCTCCATTTACCTGGATGATTAAATATGAGCTGACCAAGGTGAAACGGAAGTTTTTTCACTCCTGCACTGCACAGGATCGTGGGAGAATGGGAGAGGTTGAAGCAATATTTTCCAGAGTGTCCTCAAACTCCGGCATGGCTGTTTGAAGTCAGGTTTATAGTTCCAAGCACAAGCACTCTAGTGTGGGTGGATGCTTAAAAAGCACTTCAGAAACTGCAATCCTCCATTGATTTTGTTGAGATTTCCCCCTGTTTTTCCTAAATTTACCCATTTTTAGGCTTCTAAATTTGGTGCTGGACCCTCACTTCGTGTGCATTTCTTAGAGTACGTGTTGATTCAAAGATGCAGTTTGGAATTATACAGGGACAAGAACTGGGGAAACAGGCAGTGAAATTAGTAGCCAATCTGAAGGATTTAGAGCCTCCTGAGGGTAAGTACAGAAAGGTTCAGAAGCAGCATTTTAATCCCTAGGAGAGAAGCTCAGCTGATCAGCCTGAGTAGTGTTCCTTCTGGTTAGGGTGGGAATGAGGATCATGCCATTTGAGCAGAAGGAAGGTCACAGGACCAGCTCCCCTCACTGCCCTATTCAGCCCTGCCACATTCTAGAGAGGAGTACTGGTGGGAGAGCACGGGGCTTCAGGGGTGTGATTTCTGCAGGTTGCAGCCATGTTACAGGAGTTCACACTCCACAAAACTGGGAGTGGATGGGAGCTCTGACACCATGTCAAAGATTAGGAGACAGAGAGGTGACAGCACTTTGAGCAGATCCCTGTGTGAAGCCACCACCAGAATCCCCAGGCTGGTTTCTGAGCAGCCTTGCACAGGTGCTGGGGATCTCGAACTGATCCCATCAAACGCTCCGGCTTGCTGGGACGGATGTGAGACTCTCACCTACCCAACAGGGATGGTTAAATACAAGACTGGAGTCACCACCAGTTTAAGAGATGAAAGGAAGAAGAGCAGACAACACCTGCATCCTACACTGGCCTGTTTCTCGCTCACATGAAGCATCCGGCACCCGTCAATCCCGCGCCATTGAGCAGCTGTTCGGGGCAGCCCTCCCTGCCTGTGCTGAAATCCCCACCCCGGGGAGAAGTGGGTACTGAGGACTGCTGCTTTCGAATGGCCACCTGCCCACATGCCTCCCACATACATCACTCCACACTGCCAGAGGGAGAGAAGCAACTTGAATCCCAGTCTCACGGTCACTGAAGTTAAGGAGCAGTTTGTCTTAATGCCTTAGAAATACTCTGGTTTCAGTGGCAGCAGAACCTGGACCACGGGGCAGAGCAGTCAACCAAAGATCTCCAAAGAGCTTAGATGGGTGAAGGGAAAATGAGAATTTTGGCTGAACAACTTTTCCGACAAGTAACATCTCTGCCCAAGTTTCCTGCTCAAATGTTAGGTCTCTTTATCCAAAAGGCAGTTTTATACACTGAGATAACTAAGACCCTGCAATAAAATTTCTGCTGAGGTAAGGAACAGGTAATTCCTACAGCAAGTAGCAGCTGGTATCTTCCATCCATTTGCCATTCACCATGCCTAACTGCTTTGCAATAAAACCTGTTTACATCTTGGTTCCAGTAAGATGTGTCAATCTGACAGCTTTATTCTGGCACTGCTTTTACAAGAAAAGCATGGCCTCTGGGTTGGGACCTCCAGCCATTTCCAGGTTGCACTGTCCTGTCAACATTGTACATGACTAATAAAGAAGGGCTTGGTATGCAGGGTAAAGAGCGCTTCTAATTACACTTTAGATCTGCACATGTTTTTCACCAACATACTTACAAGTGGCCTCACACAATTCTGATCTGTTGAGCCAGATTCCAAATGATGTGACACCTCCTTCTCTGAGTGCGGTGAACAAGATGGGGCTGATCAAAATCCTAAGCAAAAGCAAAAAACTATGAGTTGAAGATGCAGAGGAAGACATGTGTGTTTGCTGTGCAGCTGCCACAATGCAAAGTGGATTTAAACAGCTCTTGGAGAATTTCTGATTCCCATGTGAAGCCTGATTAGAGCCAAAGGTGTGTGTGGTGGTCAGCTTTCAAATGCATGAAATCACTGCTCTTTCTGGCTAACAGCAGTTCCAATTCATGACTATTCAAGTGCTTCTCTAGTCAAGAGGTACCAACTCTACAATCCTACCAGAAGCTTCCAAAATTTAGTAGAGGAGAAGTCAGCCTCTTAATTGGGAAAAAATCCAAGTGTTAATGAAGTATGGAAAATGTCAGGGGCTTAATGAGCTGGACCTGTACTGGGAACAGAAACAGTGTGTAAGAGGCCGGCAGATGAGACATCCCAACTGCTCCACAGCATCAGTCCAGGCATGAGGAAGGTCCCAGCTGCCTTTTCTGCCATGGAGCCCTAGGGCTACTGTAGAATCCAGCTTGAGGTACCCATCACATGTGTAACCCTTATCAAACTCACGAGTACAGAGGTATGAGAGCAACAGAAAGATTTTCCTTGTTTCTATGCAATAATTGCGTAAAGTATGAAGTAATCAGAGCATTCTGTGTTGAAATTTTTATAACCAAATGTATTTAGAATGCCTCATCCTGGTTGGGAAGCAATAAAAGACAAATGTCTTTCTTTTCAGGGCCATGTTCTGCAATGATTTAAGAGAGAAATATGAAGAGAAGATCATACTTAAAGGAGTTGATGCAGAAACCATGAATATACTCTTGGACTACACCTACACCAGCAAGATGCTCATCACAAAGCAAAATGTACAGAAAGTCTTGGAAGCTGCCAGCCTCTTTCAGGTACAGAGAACTCAAATGCACTGATCCAGTCTTGCTGCTCTGGCAACACCATGTCTTACCCTGGTTAACACACTGCAAACTTCTCTGATTTCATGGGCTCTGGAAGCATTTTGCTTGATATTTACTGTGGTAAAAAATGGCAGTGGCAGCCATGTGCTGGAATGCTGCTGTGCTGGGTGCCATGCAAACTGGCCAAGAGCCAGGCTCTGCCTCCAAGAGCTGTTCCCATGCACTGCCTCCCGTGCTCCCCAGGGTTCAGGTCACCCTCCAGCCCAGAAGAGTTAGTGGGCAGTGGCTGGCATGGCTGGCCAGAGCAGGAAGGTAACTTTGCCTCTCCCTCTCCACTGCCTTGGGATGGAGGCTTGCCCAGCCAAAGTTAGCATCCTCCTTTGTGAACTCGTGTTGTAAAGGATTTTAGTCATTACCTGGGACTTGTGGGAAACCAGACTTGAGCAGCATTACTCAGCCTGTGTTCCACGAGGTATTCACGTGTCCTGTAAATCACCTGTGAGGTCTAACAAATTGCAGTCCTTGGTCCCACGCTGCAAATTGCCAACAAATTGTAACCAACAGAACCTGCCCAGTGCCCATGTGCGTGTGTGTCCAGTCCTCTCATCAAGGAAGGCAAGAAACACCCAACTCCGTAATCATCCTGGTTCGTTTTGGACTTCAGATTCTTGAATCTGACATGGGAATTTTGCTCTGGAATTCTAGAACTCTTCTTTCTAGAGCACAAGTCATATGAAGAGAGGCTGAGGGAGCTGGGGGGTGTTCAGTTTGGAGAAAAGGAGGCTCGGGGGGGACCTTATTGCTCTCTACAACCACCTGAAATAAGGTTGTAGCCTGGTGGGGTCAGTCTCTTCTCCCAGGCAAAGAGTGATAGCACAAGAGGAAATTATCTCAAGTTGCAGCAGGGGAGGTTTAGATTGGATACTAAGAAAAATTTCTTGGCTGAAAGAGTTCTCAAGCACTGGCACAGGCTGCCCAGGGCAGGGATGGAGTCACCATCCCTGGAGGGATTCAAAAGATGTGCAGATGTGGTACTTGTGGACAGGGTTTGGTGGTGGGATTGGCGGAGCTGGTTTCATGGTTAGACTCCATGATCTTAGAGGTCTTTTCCAACCTAAATGATTCTAGGATTCTGTGCAATGAACCTGTGGCCTTTGGGGTAATGGGAGCCGGTACTTGCTGTGGGGAGAGAAGGGAAAATCATCCCAAAGTGCTCCCCAGGGTAACTTGGCAACGGTGCTGCAGCTCTAACCTCACCTGAGCCCACAGTGTAGTAACTCACTGACACTCTCAGCAGACCAACGCTGCCAACTGGTAGCATTCAATGGTTACTTTTGGTTCACTTGCAGGACACTTTTCTGTCTTGTTTTTGATTTTCATCTGAACCCTTTTTCCTTAGGATCATTCCTCATTTTTTTGTATTTTTTGTTTGTTTGTTTGTTTGTTTCTTCTGAAACTATCAAAAGCATAAACTTACGTTTTCTCATTTCTCTCCCCTATTTTTCATTAAAATTAAGAGTAAATTTGATTCCTAAGTCTGGTGCTTTAAGAAAACTATGAAACCTAGTTAGAGTAATGATAAAATGCTTAAGGTGCCATAAGTAAGGAGATTAAACTAGAAAAAAATAGAAGAACTTAGAAAACCAGGAATGCTCAATTAAAAGCAGCAATCCCAAATCTTACTGCAATCATCTTGGATACTATCAACATTTATAAGACCTTAAAACCTCATGTAATAAACGTGAGGGTTTGGGCTGAAAATGTATTTTTTCATTTGTGTAAAAAAGATTTAGTAACTACTAAATCTTTAGTAATCTACTAAATCAAGCTGGCAGAACTTGTGTTCTGCCAGCTTGTCTCTGCCATTTATGCTGAAGAACAATGAGTGCGTTGAAAGAATCAAATGTTTCACTTCCGTATATCAACAGCTGAGAAGATTATTTATGCAATTTATTGTCACATTTTTGTTTGGGAAATTCTTTCCAATTAATGACATGTGAGAAATCCAAATTCCAAATAGACTATCTGACTAGCAACAACTTGTGGTAGTGCCTGTTTTTAATTTCACAGACTTGGCAATGAACCAAAGAAGAAATTGCACAGTTCCAGATATTCCAATATAGATATTTCAATATAGATAATCCTCTTTTCTCTAGAAACTATTTTTGAAAAAGCTTTACGTAATAATGCCTTCCCTTACCCCCTTTCAATAAGCTTTGACCAAATGCAGTCAGAGCTGACAGCAGGAAGGGGTGGGAGGCTATTTGGAGAGAGCAGATATCCCTGCTGCAGTGAGCTTTCCTCCTGCGGGAAGCAGGTGAAGGGTTTGGAACAGGGAGCTGCTGAACAGCTAAGCCTCACCCTCAAGTGACCCAGACAAATTTTTTCCACCCAAAGCACAGTTGCAACACGAGTTCAATAGTCACCTCCTCTGTGTAGGTTGGTTGCTGCTCAGCCACTGGGCTTGCAAGGCTGGTGCCCACCCTGGATCAGCCCAGTACCCTCTGCCACCCACACTGCCTGCAGAGCTGCTCATCCTTTCACCTCTGGGTAGGGCCAAGGTCTCAGCTGCTTCTCAGGGCCATGGCAGAGAGCTCTGCTTCCCCCAACATCAACCTTCAGACCTGTCTGCACCCTTCCTGCCCCTCCAGGAACCTCTGTGTTACCCCATTCCCTCAGCAGGGTTTGGGTGAGGGACCACATCAGCTGCTGTGGTGGAAGCAAAGAGGTGGTGGGAGGGAAGCAAGCTCCTGAACAGATGAAAAAGTAACAGCATAGTTGCCAAGGGCTCACTACCATGAAAATGCCATATGCAGAGGGAAGAGTGGAGGATGTCCTGGAACTCCCTCATCTAAGCAGAGCAGGTCTGCTCTGCCCTTAGGGCACAGCTGAAGCACCACCAGCCTGATGTACCTGATGGCCCTACTGACTCCCAAAGCACCTCTCATCCCTCTGTTAATCCACTTTCCATGATCAAGATGCTTTAAGGAAAACACCTTGTGAATATCTGCCCCTGCAGCCAGTGAGGGTGGCTGTCCCAGCACAGTGCCAGCAGCAGCACAGCCACCATGCGGTGCTGGCCCTGCCAGACCAGGGGGCACGACTTGCTAAGGAAGGGCTTCGGGGCAGCTCCAGGTGGGAGATGGGCTCCAGGCTCAGAAAGCCATCAGCCAGGGTGGCTGTGCCCCTCCATTGCCTGGGTGGCCCCGGCAGGGATCCCTCGGGCTCAGGTGTCACTGCTGAGCCGGGCCGGGCTGTCCCTGCAGCCACAGCAGAGCGGGTGTTCGGGGCCCCGCAGCTGCAGGGGGCAGGATCTGACCCCGGAGTGTCCTGCATACAGAGAGGGATTATGAAAAAGAGCCCTTTTAGCCACCGTTCCCTTCCCTTTCTAGGGGTTCTAGCAGGAGGCAGGGCTCTGGCACTGCTTACACTAGACCATTGAATCAAAGCTGGGACAAGCAAGGAATTAAATGGGGAGAATAAATTCTATTATTCAGAGAGAAGGCCAAGTGGAGGCCAAGTAAGCATATGGGATGTCTCTAGCAAGTAAGAACCTGGATTCAAATGGGTATTAGGAGAAAGACTCACTTATTGAAGAAACTGTTCCCAGGGAACAGGGCTTTTCAAGTGCCTGGGGTGGCATTAGGAGGGGTACTCACAGAGAGCAAGAAGAAAATTCAGAGCTCTGCCAGACTAATCAGAACAGATGAAGCAGAGTCTCAGAGGTGTCTTCCTTCTGGTGCTCTCTTGAGTCACCAGCTCTCCTGGGACTGACTGACTTATGCCCAGCAAGTTTTGGGGGAGTTTTGGGGGAAATTTTGTCTCTAAATGAAGGGAGTCTTGGAAGAGACAGTGCAGCACAGACGTGAGGAGCAGCAGCCATGGAAAGTCCTGCCTTGACATGCTCCCAAGCAGTCCAACCTCCCTGGTTAAGTCCTCAGCGTGGCTGTTTCTCACACCCACACCTCACAGTTCTGCATTTGCCTGGCCACAAGCAGCTCCCCAGTGTGGTTAGTGGGGCCTGCTGGCCGTTGGACCAGTGTGCTCCTCCCAGGAGAAAACCCTCTGGTGTCACCTCCTGGGCATGGCTCTTAACAAGCTGTGTAGAAATAATTAGAGCACTCTACAGTGGTTTGCTGTAGGCTGGTGAGAACGTTGTTTTGGGGTCTATTCCCAGACTTGTGGATGACTTGATGAGTGACCTTGGCAAGTCCTAGGTTTGTTTTCTTTGTGTCTCATTACTGACAACCTTTAATGCTTACACCTAATAAGCTTAATAGGGCTAATGCTTAACCTGCCTCAGGCCTGGATTACCTGGTGGCAGATCCTCAGGGAAGGGCACTGGTGAGTTCAAAGTGCTTGCCTTGTGCTAGCCCAGAGAACGGGCAAGGTGAACGTGGTAGGCACCGAGGGCTCACAGAGCTCCACCGCGGTGCCACCACGTGCCACCCGCATATTTATATCACAACAGCAGCAACACGTTCTGAGACCTCACATACCCCTGCTCATCAGTCAGTTGCATTTCTCTAAACTCTTGACCACATCTAAATGTAAAACAGGAACCAGGCAGTCTGTACACAGCGTCTGCGATCGCTCAGCTCTGATAAACAGTCTAAATGTGTCAACGCGACACTGACGGGTCTGGAAGATTCTACTCTAATTATTGAAACAAATCTACATACTAAAATGTTTCGCTTCCTCTTTGCCCCTAAATTACTGTTGTGCAATTTTCCCCAGTGAGACAGAACGAGTTAAAATAGTTTGCTTGCTGACACTGGATGGAAAGAAGACCCAAAAAGCAGTGATGGAAATGCACAGCATCAGCTCTGACCCATCTTTCTGTATTTGCTGTTTGCACTGTTCACTGACAAAACCAGCATGAAGTACTGATGCTGTATCCATATCTGATATCACAGAGGTGATGGAAAACCCAGGATGAAACATTATAACTTATCAGTTCTACCCAAAACTGTTTCCCAATTCCTGATTAACAACAGCAATCCAGCTCAGATCACAGTTTATGGCAAATGCTCCACAGACATCTGTGGCCCAGGATCTGCACATTTGGGACCCTCAGGTGGGGTTATTGTGCCAAGGAAATTCATGAGAGTGGTTGTGATGCCCCATTGAATGCAAACACAGCCAATTCTTTCGTTAAGAGAGTCTGTGTAAAATGCATATCCATATTTTCTCAGCCAGAGGTGATGACAAAGAAAACAAAGGTCACTAGAACCTCCAAAGGACCACCCCCCTGCCCCCCAGTAAGATTCTTGCCAGACAACCCTGGCTGTCAGGCAACTCAAAGATTTGCTGATGGCCAATCTCTTCCTGCCTCTGACCCCAGTTCAGCACAGCTGCCCATGCCCTCTTCGGGGGCGGCACTCTGGTCCAAACCTCCCGGACCTCAGCACTCATTTTCCACCACCCTCACAAGACCTCAGACACATTCAGAGTTTTGATGGTGGGAACATAAATGCAGACAGTGGAGCCACCTGCACTCCACAACCAGACTCTGCTCTAGTTGGTCTGGGCTGATAAAGCAGGTGTGCAAATGAGGCAGGGTAAGAACATTGGAAGCCTTATTGGTACCTTATCTGTGCTTTGTAACTCCAGGATTGCCAGTGCTTTGAGATCTCATGGAGGGAAAGGGAACGTTAGAAAACCCTCTTGTGAAACAATTCATGACTGTCACAGGTCCTCTGCACCCTGCAAGAGGAAAAAGGAGCAATATGGATGCAGAGGGAGAAAAAATAGAGGGAGGAAGAAATTCTCATTTCAGACTGCAGACTCTGGGAGATACCTGGCCTCACATGGCCTAATTCTTGTCTCTCTCAGCTCTTCTCTGGATAGAGAGCGTGAGTGGTTGGGACCCAGCCCCAAACTCCATAGCTTTCCTGTGACACAGTCAGACAGTAACGACTCTGGGCTTAAACATGCCTTTTCTGCCCACAGTTCCTTCGCATGGTGGATGCTTGTGCCAGTTTCCTCACCGAGGCCCTCCAGCCGGAGAACTGCGTCGGCATCCTGAGGCTGGCCGATGCCCACTCCCTGCACAGCCTGAAACAGCAAGTGCAGAACTACATCATCCAGAACTTCACCCAGGTCCTGAACTACGAGGAGTTCCTGGAGCTGCCGGCCGACATCCTGTGCAGCACGCTCAAGAGCGACGACCTGTACGTCACGGAGGAGGCCCAGGTCTTCGAGACCGTGATGAACTGGGTGCGCCACAAGGAGTCGGAAAGGTTTTCCCTCCTGCCGTACGTGCTGGAGAATGTCCGGCTGCCCCTGCTGGACCCTTGGTACTTCGTAGAGACTGTTGAAGCCGATCAGCTCATTAGACAGTGTCCAGATGTCTTTCCTTTGCTCCAGGAGGCAAGAATGTACCATCTGTCAGGCAATGAGGTGAGTAAAACAGGAAGGTATCGGCCACTCTTTCTAAGTGTCTCATGCTTCAGTCAAAAATCCCATTGGAAGGAGCAGTACCATGGAGCAGAAAAAGATACTTGCACTGAAGTTTCACTAACTGGTGCTACAGAAAAGTCAAGATGGGCCTCACAATTCATCCTGCTGGCTTAGGGAGTTTAGAAGCTTTTGGAGGGTTGTTTTAAAACAGTGTACATCTTCCTGTTTATGAACATCTGAGCTCGACCCTTCATACACACTATTGCTGAGCTAAACAAAGACCCCAGGTGACTTCCCAAGTTACTCCTGGCACCTCACCCTCTCAGCTGTTACTTCAAGCCTAAGAAAAGATGAATAATTTTCCCACTAAACTGTGCCACAATCTGTAGTGACTCTTTCAAATGTGAATATGTAACATGTCTACCTGTTACTTATGGGATAAAAAGTTTCATAAAGAGAGAATCTCCTGTGAAGAAGACGAGGATCTCTCTTCCAGAGGAGAGCTCTGCCTACCTGGCATTTGCCGAGCTCCCTGCACCCAAAGACACAGGTTCATCCTGACAACCATTCGAGTCCTGTCCTGCCTGCTCAAGGCAGGCTGTGGCGGATCTCCAGTTCCTCAATTGCCTGTCCTCTTTGGAAAGTGAGGCATCAGTCACATTTCCTTGCCCAGAACACGGGGTAGAGAGGACAGCAACCAAAAGGTCGGATTTCACAACAGGAGCAAAGTATGTGAGTGTGTGAGGAAATGTGTGTGCCTCTTCAGTCAGAGGAGGGCAGGAGGCCTCAGGAGCACGTTGTGGACCCACCACTAACAGCGGATGTGTCACTGGCATGGGGGGAGAAATCAAGCGTGTTTTGTGCCAGTGACTGTGTAAGACAGTACACAGCGACCTGGGGCAGTGCCAGCCTGTCTGGGGGGAAC
>JAWWES010000011.1:23112872-23128975 GCA_035583135.1 Lophotriccus pileatus | reverse complement strand
ACAGAAAAAGCAGGGACCAGCTGTAGTTTACTCCTTCCAACAATACCTCCTATCAGGTGAAGAAATGTGATATGTAGGTGGGAAATTTACTTCCCAGCTATATCTACCCTGAAATGTCTTGAACTGGCTCAGCCTGGTCCCAGTGTTTGTTCAACTATTTATTGTGTTAAGTTGTATTTGCTGCACCTACTAGTATAAAAGAGAAGATGCTTTTTGGACTGAAAGATTTGTACCTTTGGTGAAACATTGTTTCCTCCAAAGCTGTGCTTTTCTTCTAGAGGTTGGCACGTTAGATTAAGTTTGAATTGGTTTGTGTGTGTGTGTGTGTTTGTTTGTTTGTTTGTTTTCTTGAAGATACTTAGTTGGCTTTTCAGTCCTGGGTGACCAAAATAAAAATCCACCTCAGTTTGCAAACCTTGGTGTCATTCCCAAGACAGAGACTGCACAGGCTGCAAATGTAAATGAACGCTAATCTGGTTCCACTGAACGTTCACTGCAGCTGTTTTCTAAGAAAGCAAACCAAAACCTGGTTTCCCTTTCCTTGTGCTCTGGGGCTGGTCACTGTTCTGCCTGAAAGGCCTTTTCCTCTCCCCATTGCTGAACACGAGAAGAGTCCGGAGCCCATCCCTGCCTCCATCCCCACTGGGTGGCAGTGCGCTCCCGGGATTTTTCTCACGGGTTTTGGTTTCCTGGAATGCAATCGGACAGAACAATCCGCTGGAGACAAAAACAGTTCCAGGTACTGTTCCCAGCCTGATTCCTGAGACCATCACTTGCAGTACCGGACGGGGCAAATTTTCAACAGGCCAGGAGGGCCTGAGTCTGAAGTCCCAGCATCTGGGTCAGTTACAGGGAAAGAAAAACAAACATTGAAGAGGTCATGCCTGGGACACTCTTGGCCAAAGACTAGGAACATATTCCGTCCCACCTCCCCTGCCTAGTTGCTGGAAAGAGCCAACCCACTATTAAATCAAGACAGAAAACACTGAGCAAAACAAATCTCTCTAAGCAGAGAGCAGTGACTCCTCCCAGCCACTCTCCTTCCCTTTCTATAATGTCTCCTTTGCCTTTTACAGTATTAAAAATAATATTTCTGTCATGTTGAGCTAAGAAAAAAACGTGGGTTCCTGAATTTCAGCACAGTAACACCAGAGTGCTCAGTGGCACAGCAGGGCCTGCAGACTTGGTGCAGGCTGAGCAGGGCAGACACAGCCCATGGGGCAGGTGGCAGCCCTACAAAGGTCTCCACTGTGTCCTTCCTTGAGAAAGACTGCAAGAAATCCTGTGTCTTCTACAATTTGCCCCATGCCTTGAACTTACTTTTGTAATTCCAGACATTCTCCCCATTTCTTTCCCTGATTTTCCTAGAGTCCTTCCATTTTCAACTACTTTTTAATGGTTCCCCTTCCATCTTGACACTCCTATCGTTCTGCAGGGTGAGCACTTCTCACACTTCCATGCAGGCCCACACTTTCCCATGCAGGCCCACACTTTCTGCTTTTCAGAAGGCATGAAGAAATACCCTCTAAAAAGAGTATTTTATTTCAAAAGGTTTTTGTGAAGAACAGTTACCACCTTTGACTTGGTTAGCAGCACTGGCTGGTCTAGAGGGACAGAGAAGGTGGATGAATGGGTCCCCTTTCCCTTCGGTAAAATTAATGATAGTAGCTGCTGAGACTGACTAGTTCTTCCTACTGGGAATCATCCTAAAAAACAGTAGCCCTCAGGAACTGGTGGATGATTTTCATGTCCATAGCAGAACTTTTATTTTTTTTCTTAAGGAAAAAAAACCACTGAGTTGGAAAACAGTTGTCCAAATAAACAAATTCTTAACTCTACATATCAGAGGCAGAAAACAGCCTCTTGCCTCTTCTGCAGTGGTTTCCCAGCCACATCTGCAGACCCTGGGCAAGCACGAGCCAAAACATCCCTCACTGACAAACACAAGACAGCACAACCACAGCTTGGCTCCTTTCCCTTTCCTAACTCACGAGTTGCTCAAAAATTCTGACGTTTTAATAGCAGCGCATGAAGAGTTGTGTTTTTTTGCCTCCCTGCTCTTTGTACTTTTTGGATTCGTGTTGCAATCTGAAGGACTCGAAGCATATTGGAAAACAAAAAACTTCAGCACCAGTAGTTCTCATGCAGACGCCAAAAATCACAAGCTTTGTGAAAAAATGGCAAGAACAAGCAGCGCTGGGCCCTCAGTTACCAGCAGTGAGGTGGGGGTGGAAACGGAAGGCAACAGAAATCAAGTTCCAGGGAAACTTGTAATTTCCTTTTCCTATTAGGGGCTCTCTCTCATCTGTCATGCCTAACCCCCCCCAGCAGGGAATGGCCACAATCACGGTTTGTGTCCAAAGAACACACAGTATCTGCATGTACAAACAGCGGCTAATGAAGCAAGGAGCAGTCCCTCCCCGCGGGAGCTGCCGGACCTGTCCCGGGGGAAGCTGGTGCTGTTCCTCAGGGCTGGGACACAGCCCGGGGCTCTCGGGGCTGCCCCCAGTGCACCCTGGCAAATGCCACTTCCCTTCTGCCCTATTACTATATAAAACTTCCTCTAGAAAATGACACAGCCAAGTGATGGAGCAGAAGCAGACACTCCAATATTAATTACTAAAACTGTGGGAGGTTAGTTAGTTTTATTGAATAGTTACTGAAATCGTTGCAATGAACTATACCCCAAATCCAAAGCTGCGTGCTTGTTTACCTGCCTGGAGATCCTCGTATCTCCTGTCACTGAAACTGATCTCACTGGAGGCACAGACCTATCTCTGATGTAATGATGTCTCCAGTGTCGTAGGGCACAGCCCCAGCCCCTGGAATGCAGGTCTGACTCCCTTCAGTCTGCAGGTTACAGACAGCAAACTGCGCTGCAAATCCAAGTGAGAGAGGGAAGAGAGCAGTGCTAAACGTAGTGACAATGTGGGCACAGGAAAAGAGGGGAAAAACGGAGCAGGAATATATTTAGGCTGTAAATTAGAATACTTCTAGTGATTCATGGCATTGCAATTCATTAAAGGATTACTGCCCCCAGCTGCCAAATCACATGTTAAAACCAACTGCTCTCCATTTCACTTTAAATTAAAATGCTGGGCCGGCACAGTGACATCCAAGAAGTTCACTTACGTGACCAGGAAGAGGTTGATTGCTGAGCTCTGGTAAATAGGCTCAGTTTGAATTTCCAGAGCTTATGTGGAAACATCCTTACAAGGCTGGTGATCACTACAGCCATGAGGTTCTGGAAAATACAGAAGCCTAACAATCTTTGAGACAAAACTCAAGACGTGTGAAAAGCATTAAAGGAACCTTCTGCTTGTTACGTTGCCCTGGTGTGGTCCTATTCAGATAGATTGGAGAAATCCCTGAAGGCAAATGATTCAGGGCTATGGTGTGTTTCCTCTACACACTCTGTAATATATTGCTTTTGTACCAAACAGCACAGTAATATTCCCTGGGCAGAAGTTGTTTACAAGCAGTCACTCAAGAAAAAGTTACCTATTTATTGTTAAACCACTTTAACGTGGATTAATAAAACATCAACTTGCAATGATCTTTCTTAGAAGGTCATTTCCACAAAGCAATGTTTTGTTTGCCTGGTCCTTGTGATACCACTGTGAGCAGACTTCGTATACACATAAACTTGACACAATCCCTGATTCATATGCTCTATCTTTATGTCCTTTATGCTACCAAACTTCCAGTTGTATCTTAATATATCCAGGGGATGTGTATGTAAGAAAGAGCTACAAAATTGGCAAGAGAATCCCATCCAGGAGATTAACTTCATAATTGGCAGGAAGATCAAGCACTATTAACCTGCAGCTATGGAAAGTCACTTATGGCTCTGTATGGAATTACCTCACCTTATACTATTTACACAGTTACTTATCATGAAAATTTCTTACCCCTTATCATGAAAATTTCTGATATAGGCAAACTTGAAAGGACGTTGCATGGACAAAACAAACTCTAAATTATCAGCATCTTTGTCTGTGGCACTGGCATAAAAATTGGCCCAGCATATGAGCAGCCTGGGCATTTAAAAGTACCGCTTCCATTCTTGATCCTTCCACATGCCAAAGGGATTTAGCAGAAAGCACCTGATTTAGTATGCAGCCATTTTCCCCATCCTTCCTAGGGTTATGGAAGATCCCTGCTACAGACTGAATATGAAGTCTTTACACAAACACAGTTTCTGTGGCAATTGTCTATGGTACATTCATCTTGGAGAAAAATAAAAGAATTCAGTAAAAAGTGACTTCTAGATCCTTTTATTGAAGAGGATTGAGAAGCACAGGACCATGGTTAAAGCAAATATGCAGTATTACAGTTTATTCACTTGCAACAACTTCGCCTTAGAGATGTTTCTTACACAAGAAGTGTCCCTTAGCAGCAAAGCCTCTCTAAGATATCCCTGCTCCTTCCCCCACCACTGTCCTGGAATTTGTTACCCCCTCAGTTGTGCTGATGCAGCTGTTTGCAGAACATCTGATAAAACAGATCACTGGGATAATTTCAGTTAAAATAAAAACAACACCAGTTCTCTTTGAAGGGATATTTTTAACCTGCAACCCCAGAAGCAGTTGCATCAGCAAACAGGAGAGAGCAGACACTGCAATGTGAGGAGAGTAACAAGCAGTTTGGAAATGACGGGAGAAGATCAGCAGGAACTGCTCAAACTGGCTCCATTGCCAAAAACATTCCATGCAACCAGACACCAATCTCCTCCTGGCTCACACTTACTGGAATTCTTCAGATGAGTGTGAAATAGCCAAAAGCCACATTCAGCACTTTCTGTGTATAACTTTAAGCAAACAGAAGGTGAAGAGAGACTGCACATAAGGAAAATACTGCACAGTGAAATCAAGGACCTTTTAAGCCCACTATATTTTTACACAAAATCTAACAAATTCTAAAAGTAATATCTTTAGAAACACAGAGCTCTTTTATCAAGTCCAGGGAACAGAATGGCAACTTAAATTTCCCACACTGATGTTTATATCTAATGAAATTTTGGTTTCTTTAAAGTCAGAAATATGTTTCACTTGTCCTCTACAGGTAAGGGGGCTGATCCGGAAAACCTAAAAGGCTCTTACAGGATCTTGCCCCTGATGCACCAACTGGCTCTGCAGCCTCTCCTCCTGGCCTTCCTAAGGCTTTGGTGGCAGGTACCCAGCGGCAGCTCTGACACGGTGCAGCTGTAAGCTGGGATCAGGCTGCTATCGAGCATTTTTGTGAGGCAGAGCTGGGAGGTGCCTCAGCAGGGATCGGATGCAGTGTTCGTGCTCAGTCTCTCGCCCCGGGCCCTGCCGGAGCCACACTATGGGTACACCTGTGCCTGCAACCCCCGGCACTGCCGTGTGCTGGGCTGCCCAGAGACACTGATCAAAGGTGACTCCTGTCAGACAGAGATTTTAGAAAACTCCAGTGTGTTGCAATTGCCAGGCAGAACCCATAAGGCAGCAAATACACCAGCACACTGCACAGCCTTTCACTGGGTGCAGCAGTTTCCAGAGGCACCTCTCAGTTCACGTTTCAAAGAATAGGACAGTGGCTACCAACCTTGCAAGAATACACTGTGCATGAAAGAAATAGTTGTTCTGTTCACAGCATGTTTAGTTAAGGATCCTCTGCTGTAGGTGATGATGACAAGGGACCTGTGGTTACCCTCTCTGCTTCGCAAAACTTTTCAGTTTCTTTTTGTCCAGAAAGGCATTTGCAACAGGTGGGCGAGAATGATTTTGATTCAATATCTCCTCCCAAAGGTTCTGCCTTTCACATCAGAACAAAGCTTGTAACTTATCCAACTTAGCATTTTCTGTATTCTCAGCCATGACATAATGAAAGATCTGTTGCCTTTTGGCAGCGAGGAGGCAGAGTGGTCATCCCATGTCTTCTCCACCATGGGTTCATCACTTCTTCTCCACTTCTTCAGAAGCTGAGTGATTTGCATCAGTCTTGCATGATAACAGGGTAAGGACAACTCCTCTGCTGTGACTGTGCTCTGCCTTGGCTCAGGATGGCGGTGGAGCAGGTGACACCATGCGAAGCTGCTTCCTCCTGACAATGGATTTGAGAGAGGCTGAGATCTCTCTGTATCGAAGCCCATACAGAAAAGGGAACAAAACTTTAGGAAGAATCATCAGGACATTGCAGACTGTCAGGGAGACCAAGATTCCTGTCTGCAGTCTGATGACAACATTAACACACAAGAATGATTCCACAAAAAGGGCCAAGAGTGGAAAGAAGTAAAAAAATAACACAGTGTTGTGCATTAAGAATGTTACACTGGCTCTGGAGCAGATGCTCTCCCATATACCCGAATGTTTGGTTTTAAAATACAGAATAGCATAGCAACAAAATATTACAGACAGGCAGAGAAAGATAACCGTGGTAGAAAGCCAGAAGCAGAGTTTCAGCGCATCAGTCCCGTTCAGAGTTAATATTAGGATTACTGGAACAGAGCACATTTCCAGGACACAGGGCACAAAGGTGTGGGTGCTCCATAGCACCAAGAAAAAAATCCCAGGGAAAGCTCCAGAACACATCCAGAGCAAAACTATGATTTTTTTAGTTCGTGAAGGAGGCAAAATAGTGACATAGCGCAAAGGAAACAAAATAGCTACGTATGTGTCCAAGACTATGGCAGCAGCTGTGAACAGTCCTCCACAGTAAGCCACTGCCAGCAGGAATAACAGGAGCACACAAGCTTCCTTTGGGAGATGCAGGTGTGCTGCATTGAGAGCAGCAGACAGGGTGTAGAACAACAGGTAGATCAGATCAGAAAGCAGAGCATTCCCCAGCAGCATGTACCTTGTTTCCTGACGGATGTTAAACCGAGAGAAGATCACGAATAAGATGGTAGGAATGATGAGGGCACCTGCCACAAGGCAGACGACTGGAGGGATTAAAAACATCTTCATGTTTGTGCCTGATGGGGTGAGAGACAATTCCTCCAGCAGAAAGTACAAAGTAGTATCATCCAAACCTGAGGAACTGTTGAATTCTATCTCCCTGAGGCGGCGCACAGTTGCATTGGATCTCCTTACTGAGGCACAGCCAGGGACATCCATTTCCTTAGGATTTAGGGATGATTGCCTGACTTGAAGAAAGCAAGATGGATCTTCTACATTGAGTCCTTAGAAAGGCAAATGAAGCAGAGGTTGCAAAACACCCATGGAAGCAAAGTGATCTCGGTAGCCAGTCCTACCAGCTCTTCCCCAGGACAGAAAGCTGAAAGTTGCAATTGAGTTCTGTGGTGTCAAAGAATGGTTTGGCCTAAAGTAGAAATTTCATTTTCTTTCTGAAAAATCTAATGTTTAGAAAAGAGAATTAATCTCTGGGTGGTTTAAAAAGACTAAATCCCTCAGCTAGCTCTTTGATCAGAAATGAATGGGTTGATCATTTTCAGTAATTTAAGTTTGTTCTCATCACATTATCACTCCAATGATGCAGGCAAAATATTGGCTTGATTAAACAAATATGCAACGATACAGATCAACATTTCACATGTACTGATGTAGGAGAGCCATAAATGTGACTGGGTGGTTTTGCACCAATTTGTATGCAACAACACAATTGAAGATCAATAAAAAGGCTCTCAATCCTGTTGTAAAATTGTAGCACGATGGCTCTAGTGAATGAAATCACCTTACTTGTAGATGAAAACCATTTTTGCTTCAGTGAATCAAACCACATTATTCATGCATGATAAGCCTTCCCCTGCCTTTTTTCAAGCAGGGTATACAAATACTGAACTCTCATCTATTGCAGACTTACAGACAATCTGAGAATTGTCTGGGATGAGTGGCATACGCTGTAATGTACAAGCACACCCTACAGCAGATTTGGGCTTTCCAGTGTCCACTTCCTGGCTTGCTGGCCAGGACACTGCTGCTGTCTTTAATATCAGATCTCAGGATCAGAGCTGGGTGTGCAACGAGAGAATTTTGAGGGATCTGGACTGCAGAGAAAGAACTCTTCAAGCTCTTCCAGGCATGGCCTGATCAGAAGAAAAGCTTTTTTTAAAATTTATTTTGTAATAGGCAGCTTCTCATTTAACTTGGCACTGTTGTATTCATTATCTGCCCAGCACCACCAGTACATGGCAATGCAGTCTCCTTCCCTCCACAGGGGCCAGGGCAGAGCTCACCACACAGAAAGCTGTGCCACAGACATGCTGTCTGAGGGCACACCAAGCAACAAAGCAGACAGCTCATGGAACTCATCATCCTCAAATCTGAACGCATCAAATCTTGTGCACATTTCATTTCCTTACACACTGATAGTTGGCATGCACAGAACTGGATGTTAAGACAGTTGACAGGCTGCACCATATGGAACAAAGGGACAGGAGGAAAACCCAGTGATAATCTTAAGCACAGCATTTCAGTTGCTATGGTGCCTGGGGTAGGCAAAACAGAAGGTGATTATTTTTGCTCACTCAGTCCTGCATCCACTGAAAAGTATGTGAGCAATACTGATGCAATTTTGTTTCAGGACCATGCCCTGCATCTATCATTGATGATGATAACATAATACCTTAACTAGACAGCAGCACTCAGAACTGTTGAATTATACTATTATTGCAAAATAGAAGGGAGATGATGGAAACTCAAGCATGCAAATCACCTCTAATTACAATTTCAGATCTCTGTTAATGGTGGAAGTGTTTGCTGCCTCTCAGCTCATGGCACTCCAAGGATGTCCTGTTAGTGGGCAGGATTCTCTCATTTCTATTTAAATCACCACTGTATTTTCCACCATCTGGTTAGGATTCAATGTGAGAAAACAAGAGTTTGTTGTTATCTCAGCTGCACAATCTTGGCTGTTACAAAAATAAATCACAGAATGGTTTCAGTGGGAAGGAACTTTGAAGTTCATCCCATTCTAGATGAGTGACTGCAGGCTCCCTCAGCTTTAACTGTGCTCCTCCTGAAAGGAACAC
Source organism: Lophotriccus pileatus (assembly GCA_035583135.1). Lineage (NCBI taxonomy): Eukaryota > Metazoa > Chordata > Aves > Passeriformes > Tyrannidae > Lophotriccus > Lophotriccus pileatus. The sequence continues at coordinate 23,120,022 of JAWWES010000011.1, read as the reverse complement.
AGGAAGGCTTTAGTTCAACAAAAATGGACAACACCAAATAACTGGAAGACAGTTCAACCCCAGCAGATCTGGGCAGACCCAGCCAAAGCCACTCCCCTCAGATTTCCACAGGGGCTTATAAATGTTCAGTACAATTCTTCTAGATTTAAAAATGTGGCAAGTTGGTGTTTTGGTACACTGAAATAAACCCAGAAATAAGTGGTTCTGAGAATATCTGGTTGTTGTCTCCTTTCATTTTCTTGACCTTGGGAGGCATTTCCACATCTGGGCCATTTGCAAAGGGCTGGCAGCTCTGAAGACCACTCCTGAGGATTCTGAACTTAGACAGCTCCTTGCCATTGCATCTCAGTGTTCGATATTTTGTGGTGCCAACCTGAATGATCCTCCTGCAATTTCCTGTAAACCTGGCCTTAATGCTCTAGGTATTGATTTTTTTAAACGCTTCCTGGTAAATTTATGTGGACACACTTTTTACGTATCTTGCTGATGCAGACGTACAGTATTAGCAGCCCCTCTTCTGGCTCAGTACTGTCTGTATTGATTTTCAAACTGAACCACGCACTGTTAATTACTTTACTCATTTCTGCTTCATTAAACATCCTACTGAAAGCTTAGTTATCTTATCTGATGAGTCTGGGAGATCTCAGAAAGAATGCATCCAGCCACACTGTAAATCCAGCAAAGGCTGCACTACATTATATTCTGTTACTGACTATAAACAGGTATTGCCAAACTGAACAGAAAAGGCTAAAACTATTAGTGTCTTACAGTACTTGGTGTGGAATTATCTGTGTTCACACAGAAGGAAGCTTCCTACCTCACAAAGAGTTTAGCCTGGACGACTGAACAAGTCAACAAGCACCGTGCAAGAAAGGGAAGCAACCTAAGATTTCCCCAGCCCTCCATCCCAAGAGACTGTGTTAGAAGGGGATGCCCAGAGGAAGTGTGTGACTACACTGCACGCTCACATTCACCCCTGAGGCTCCCTGAACCATCATGTCTCTGTCTCAGTGTGACCATGGAGTCCTTGATGTGGCTGCCTCCCCCAGAACCACCCCCCAGGTCCCAGCCTAGAAACTGATCCCGTGCTGTGGGTCTGCCCCAGACCCTGGGCTGCCTGGCCAGGAGTACAAGAGCAGGGTAAAAAGGCTTCCCTGGTCTCCACCACAGATCCTTGAACTGTGTTTTGGATGAGACAGTTGGGTCCAATAAATCGACTTTTCCAGTGGAATTTTGTTTCATGGGGATATTCCCAGGCATGTTTAGTAACAAAGCCCTGGCCTCAGGAGCCTTCATGTGCTGTTACAGTTTCTTCAGCTTCCCTCCATGAATGCCTTCCTTGCTGTTGAAGCTCCCCCAGCGAGGAATAGCCCAGGAGCAGGCCAGCTCCTCCCAGCAGGGCAGGGAGAACCAGATTTCCTGCCTGTATCCATCTTCTTGCTCTGGGGAAATGAGCTGCTGCTGTCAGTGAAAAAAAGTAATCAGAGCAGTCTAACTGTGCTGTTTTTCTGCTTGAGCCTTCACTTTTCCTTCTCCTTTACATAGAAAGTCAATTAAAAGACATTTTTTTTTCCTAAACCTGTAAGATTCCCTCCTTTCTGCAAGCCACAGGGGAGTGGTACAACTTGTCCATGCCTCAGCTATCTGTCCCCACATGGGTCCATTGTTCAGCCCTCCCCTTGTTATTTGCTGTAGATAAGAGACACACACATTGCTCTTGCGACTGTACAAAGTTCACAAATCGGGCATGGCAATCACTGAAGTTAAGGAAGTAAAGAAATGGGCGTGAAAACTAAGCTCAGATTACAATGCTTGTAAAGGAAACCTGAAACAAAACAAAACAAGGGTTAGAGAGTGCTTGTTTGAAGACATTTTGATGAGACTCCCAAACAAAAGAGAGGACATTGGGAGAGATTGGGAAGACTCAGCATTAAATCCCTGTCACACTTTTTCTAATTCCAAATACCATTAAGCCACGGTGTTCACAAAGCCAAGGTAAAGTTTGTGCCAAATCTGCCTTGAAGGTGCAATATTAAGAATTAGGGTGGATGTCAGAAGAACAGAATTTTGGAATACTTGACAAATATTTCAACAAAAGCTTAGAGAAGTACCACTGTAAGTCCCAGACAACACCTGCTTTCCTGCAGGTCACTGTGTGTCCCTGACTGCAGTGAACCACAGCCAGCAGAACTCACCCATCTTCATTCCCTCAGCCTGGCAAGGCAAAGCAAGACAGCTTTTCCTCCTCTGCCACAGTGATTCTTCTGAGCTGAAAGGACCTGCCTGATTGATCCACTAACATGTTTTCTGATGACAAACTGCAGATGTGACCAGAGATTTATGGCCAACAACTGCTTTCCATGGTCATTTATGGACAGACTCATGGGACATCAAGAGAAGCCATCCTAGACTGTTTCTTAGGTTTAATGATCTCTCCTGCCTACCTACGTTTCATGACAATGCATTTGTGAAACAGGACAAACAGCCTACTAAATAAGGCCTGTTTTTAAAATATTATCTTCTTTCCTGAAGCAGTTTTGCCTGTAAGGAGAAACCTCGCTTAAATTTTGAACGCTGTACAACACTGGTGCTAACAGGAGTTACCTGCAGAAATCTAAGGCCTTTAGATAAAGAACAATAACATATCACTCTTAGCTGAGAATTTAGCATCTATCAGAAGAGATTAAGCCCATATTCAATATCACACGGAGTCATGAGCAGAAGTAGAAATACACATCTGAATTGGTGGCTTTTTGACTCCTCCTTTAAGGCAGGGAGGAAAGCTCCTTCTCATGAGAGAAAGGTTTTCAAATGGGGGAGCTACACACACACCCCAACCTCTTAGAACACCATTCCATCTCAGGATCTCTGAGTTAAAATGAGATACCAACACAGAGATGGAAGAGACAGGTTGGCATATTCAGGCAGACAGACAGGGGCTTTAATGGTGATGCAGCAGACAGGAGGACCCCAGCCCCAGCTGTGCACTGTCACTGTTCCTTCCTGACAGCTGGGAAGGGATCGCCTGCCCTGTACAACCTGGGGGGCAAAGATAATAGAGGAATCAAGAGGGAAGGAAACACTCCAGATGTGGAGTCGAAACAGAAAAGGGAGGAAAAACACAGTGTGAAAGAAAATACACATTATCTCTTCCTATTCGTGCCTTTTGATGACAGGCTGTGAATGAATGCATACACGGCACGGAGTAGCACAAGGCACAGCACCTGGAGGGGAAGGAGCCTCCCTGCCAAGGTTAAGATGCTCCTTCCCAGTTGCCAGTGCTGTACTTAGGATGGGCAGCGGCTCCCAGGTGGGAAAGATGCTGAAGCGACATTGATTGTCTGCAATAATGCTGCCCACAGGGAGACACTGACCTTATCTCACACTGCTGGAGCAGGTGCCAGGCACAGCCGCCATATGGCACAGGGATTAACCGCCAGCGTGTGCTGAATAAGAGTCACAGTCCCCCATTAGCCAAGCAGGAACACGCCGTGGGCCGCAGACACAGTGCCATTCACCAGCTCTCTTGTCCCTCCCCGGCAGCTCCTTTGTTACTTATTCAGCACAGGTGCTTAAAAATTAGATTTTCTCCACAGGAGGCCTCACTCTGCCTTGTCCTTCCAACAGCGGCTTTGTACTGCTCCCACTCATTTCCATAGCAGTTCCCTGTTCCCTCACACCGCACATCCAGACTTCACGGCACAAGAACAGTGTTAGGGCGGGAATACAAACACAAATGCTCTGAACTTGAGAGAGGGTTTTTTTTTTGAGGGGGACAAGATGTGCCTTTACCACTGTTTGGGTCATGTAAGCCCACATCAGTCCGACCCTGCTGGTGACCTCCACAAGCACAAGGCAGAGGGCACATCACCCCATGGCACATCCAGAACTTCTCACCAAACTTGCAGAGCTACAGCTCGCAACGGGAAGAGATTGAGGCATGGAGAGGGCATTGCTGAAGGCAGCCAGCAAGCTGCCCAAGTCAATTTTATTTGCCAAGTTAATTTTATTTCTAGCTTAATTATTTGTTTCTTTCTTCTCCAGTCCAAATTCCAGCTCATTAAAGGATGTGCATGAGGAGCGCTAGAGCAAATGCATCCTCTCCTTTCCTTTATTATTGTCCTCAGCAGCACCCAGAGCCAACAATAACCCCCAAATACCTCCAGGTAGCTCTGAGATAGCTTAGCTATCCACAGGCAAACGCCTGTCCTGTAGGAGTTCATTGTATTTACAGCTAATGAGATGACTAGAAAACAAACTATTTTTCTAACCTGTTCTCAGCATTTTCTCAGGAATTTCTAGGTCCTTTTAATTGAGATGCTTCTTCCTCCCACTTAGCAGCAGTGTCTTGCTCCAAAGAAAATGTTTCAGTGCCAGCCCAGCACAATGAATAGCAACTAAGAGGAATATAAATATGCACAAAACTACTAGAGATCATAAGCGCTTCAAGACAAATATACAGGAAGAAAACTTCAATGAATTAGCAACCCCTTTAAAATGAACCATTTTAACAAGCTGTGAGATGAACCAGATCAGAACTGCCCTGATCTCTCCATGAAGTCCCACAGCAATGCTCTGGGCAGTTCAGGGGCACACAGTCCTGTGCAGTTCCCGTTCCTAGAAGCACTGGGGATGTTCTGGTGATCACCCCAACACCAGCTGCCCCATGACACTTTCTCCTTTCAAACATCTGGTTTCCCTGGGAAGGGCACAATATTCTGTTATTTTGGATCTTGCCTGAGCTCTATTCAAACCAGTGCTGTTACATCAGTGTCAGCTACAGCTCTAGCACAGCAGCTGTGGAATTAAGTGTGCCATCCCCCAGGACACCACCTCGACCCCTGCCACTCGTGTCTCTTCATTTCCTGCCAATTCCTTCTGCATCAGTTTCTGAGCTAGGACTGTTCTTCTGCTTATTTCTCTCTCCTGCCTGCTATTGGAGGTTTGAAGTGCTGGTGAAAATGAGACGCACAGTGTCACTTTTCATCCCCAGCTAACTGTCCTGAAAGTCTCCTAGACTATTTGTGAACCTCTTCAGCAGCTGTCAACACCCTCTGTGAGTCAGTTTCTAAAATGCAACACTAATCCTCACTTTTAGTCAAAACAAACACACATCTAAGGCTGTTTGTTCTGCTGGCAGCCTGAGAAGATGAGAAGTCAGTGTAAGGGGAAGCCCTCCTGGTCCCATAGCCTCAAATCTGCACCACCAGTGTCACAGAATGGTTTGAGTTGGAAGGCACCTTAAAGACCATCTCGTTCCAACCCCCCTGCCATGGGCAGGGACACCTTCCATTAGACCAGATTGCTCAGGCCCATGTCCAGCATACCCTTGTCCAAAACCCATCCCTCTGCTAGCTCCTTTAGGCATTGGGAGGTGCTGGTAAGGTTTCCTCAGAGCATCCTCTTCTCCAGTCTGAACAACCCCGACTCTTTCAGCCTGTGTTCACTGGAGAGGGAGTACAGGCTTGTCACATAAGCCAAATGTTCTTGAACCCCTGCTGCCTGCCTGGGCTGACACAGGAGCTGCCTGCCACGTGGTCTACATTTGGTCTCACAGCCAGTGTCTCACCTTGACACTCTGCTAAAAACATTACAGAAGCAGTGACCTACCCTGAAGGGTGAGAAATGGCACGTAAGGACAGACCAGAGGAAGGTAAGGACCCTTGAGGCTACACCCCAAGCTGTTCGCTGGCAAGATTCCAGGCACACTCTTCCTGTTCCCAAAATAGAGGGAAGTCTGTCTCATGATTAGCCATCAATAAACACCAGCCTGGGGACTTTTCCCCCCACCGAGCAAAGCCTTTCAGCCTGCCGAGGAACAGCTTGCAGTGGGTTAACTCCCTCTTTGTCAGACTCAAAATGGGGTCCTTGGAGCCTCACAGGGTGTCTGCAGGGATACAGAATTATAAAAAGGTATTTGTTTTTGTAAATGAACTGGAAGAGGGTCAGCTCCTCCTACTCACCCTTCATGCTGTCCTTTCTGGTTTTAGCATGCTATAAATGACCAGCTTCTCTGATAACGTATGCATAATTGGATCTGCACTGATTTCAGCAAGGGGCCCCACAAAAGCTGTTCTGAACTACTAAGTAATTTACTGGATTTGTTTTCAATTAATGTAGTAGCCTCAGGAACAAGCAGCTTGTGCTCCTTGTCTAGGCACCAGCAGATCTCTAACCTGATAGAGCCATCCAGAGGTTAGGCAGCATCTAGTCAGCGGAACAGCGGGAAGAAACATTTTCCTACACTCATGCACCTTATTTATTTTTCAGAGGACCTCTCCTAGTCTGGAAATTTTTCTCCATTTTAATCTGCTCTGGAATTTCCTTTTATTGCCTCCAGACAATCCCTTTCCTCTTCTCAGGGAAATACCATGCCTGCTCTGATCTTTTACTTGGTTGGGTGCTAGGTATTTTTTGGGTGGAGGGGGTGGTGGAGGGGAGGGTTTTTCTATCCAGTCCTGTCCCAGGAGCTGACCAGCCCAGGCCTCCTGCATCTCCATGCAGTCCCACTGAAAACAGCAACAAATGTAAGTCAGCTGTGTACTGTGCCTTGGAATTTATGCAGGAATTAAGCCAAACATGAGAGGATGTGCAGAGAAGGAGAGATTATGGCCATCTAATTCAGTGTGCTCTGGGCTCTCAGGCCAGACAGGGCATGCAAAACCCCTCCATCTGATCTACTCACATTTCTGCACTGTGATCTCTTGTGGGGAATGCACAGGAGGGGATTATGGCTGCTGTGAGCAGCACAGGAAAGCCACTGTCACCTCACTGGCGACACACTGTTCCCCCTCATTGCTACTGGACCCCAGCAGAGCTGGGACTGCCACCTCCAAGGTTCAGCTCCCCTGGTGTGCTGAGGTGCACTTGGAACCACATCTACCTTGGAACTCTGAAGAGGATGGGCCAGACTGGCTTGGACTGGGAACAGTTTGTCTCAGGATAACTTTTTGTTAATCAGATCTGACCTGGTCTTGGCACCACTACAGTATGAGTAGGATTACATTTATTACCATGAGCCAAGACTATGTACAGGCACCCTTTTTCACAGAATCAACTCCCATAATTACAAAAAGGTTGGGTTAGCCCAAAAGCTTGCCTTCCCCTTCACAGTTTCACACCAGCAGTGCTGCTTAAAATTATTTTCTCT
>JAWWES010000011.1:23000089-23112772 GCA_035583135.1 Lophotriccus pileatus | reverse complement strand
AAGGTTGGGTTAGCCCAAAAGCTTGCCTTCCCCTTCACAGTTTCACACCAGCAGTGCTGCTTAAAATTATTTTCTCTGCAATTCACATGCCCACATCTCTTCTAAGCTTCCAAGCTCCCGGCCTTGAGGTTGTCCAGATTGTCCCTTTGTCCTTTTAAGACCCTGCAGTAACCACACTAATCCTCAGTAAGCAATCAAATCTCCCCATCTGTGCTTTTACTATTTCCCTTGGCACCATGGTATGACTTCTCTATTTTAATTAACTCAAGCCGGATGCCTTGTCAAGACTTAGTTGCTCTGATTTCTCATTATGTTATCATAATACCATTTAGCAGCACCACCCTTTTCAGCAAGAAAAACTGATGCCAGCCCCTTGAAGCAGCACAGGGAAACAAAGAGCACTCACCAGGGCCCACAGCAATATTCAGTCACATTCTTGTTAACCTGCTGCATTTCCTTCCCAATGAACCCACCAGTTCTGCCTACACACAAAATAACACTCTAAGGTATGTTTTCTTATTTTGTTTTTGATAGTCATGATCACTTAATTTCAACTTTTAACCCCTCTGGACAATGCTTGATGAAGTGCCAGCTACATGTATCTTATTAGTGACTGTTTTAATTCACTTATTACCAGCCTCAGTTGTTAGTACCCCACACCACTGTTTGCCCTTTTCCTGCCAAGCAACTCATTAATTCAAATTGTCCCGAACCTATTTCATATTTTGCATCTGCTTAAGACCCAAAGTCCATGGGTCATTTCACAAAATGAGAAGGAAGACTTGCTTTTGTGTCTTTCCAAACCTACAACACCTCAATCTCCTCCTCAGGCCTGTTTCCATCTCTTAAATTGTTCAGTCAGCCCTGAAGGTGCTGTGAGTTGCCTTTTGTGCACAAAGCACCAAGTCAGCACCAGGAACCTGTTTAGCATTAAGTCCTGGTCACTCTTTGGTGAAACTCCCTTTGTAAGCACCTGCAAGGCAGCAGAATTACACACAGTGTGTGCTCCACATCCCCCATCAGGCTCACTCACCCAGCTCTGTGGTGGCCCTGTGCCACTTCTGGGGTGTGAGCTGTCCTCTGGGAATAAGCAGCTCCCTGAAAAAGCAGTGTGTGAAAGGAGTTCACCGACATGGAGCTCGTGGCAGGAAGATGAGACTTGTGTCAAGCATCCAGCAATTTAATGCCAGGCAGCATCAGCAAAATGGAAGGAGCACAGGAAGGTGTAATTTGGACAAAGAGCAGTGACTGGGAGGAACAAATGCAAGGAAGCATTCTCTGCCACACTCCAAGGAAGGTGCCTCCAAAAAGGGCCTCCTGTTGGCTCATGATAGGCAGAATAACTGGAGCGCATCTCTCACAAAATTCCTTGACCAAGATCAAATCTGAGGCTGATTAATGCATTTCTTTAAATGCTAATAATGACAGTTTACATCCTCCAAATTTTAGTCCTGTGTTTCTCTCCCCTTAGGAAGCCCTGCCAGATGCAAAAATTTTAAGAACAGGAGTAACAAACCAACTGACCTCGCTGTAATATCACTGCTTTCTCCCTCGTTCATGAACGTGCATGACAACCTCAGCCTTAAGTCACAGGTCTCAGTTTGTTATGTGTGGATGAAAAGCACATTTAACAGCCACTTGTAGAGCTCCCATAGACAAGAAGGCAGAATTTCAAGCCTATGTATTATGGGTACAGGTTGAGAGTAAAAAAAAGACATAGTATTTTAATGTAGGGAGATATTGGGCTGGCCAGTGTCTGGACTGGAGGAACCTTGAGTTCATGGAAAAGAAGGTTTGTTGACACAGCTTGCAGTGAAATTCAGAGCCAAGGAATCGTTTCCGTGTTTACGTGGACGCATATCCAATGCTGGATGTGCAGGGCCATCTAGTGGGGAGTGTCTCTGTGTGCCACAACAGCCCCAAAACGGGTAGTGTTTCACAAGAGCCTGAACAAAGGCACCTTTGCCTGTTACATCTCTGAAACGCATTTTATTAAATGCTTCCCTGCTGAGACACTACAGCATCCCCAGGAGAGCCTTTGGAACAAGGAATCAAGCCTGTCTCGCTGCAGGTTCCTGTGCAGCAAAGGTGTGTGTTCCCTAAAATTAATTTCTTTTTGACTGGTGACTTCAGAAAGCTTTTGTAAAAAAAAAAAAAACAGAAACAAACAACCAAACCAACAACAACCTCCTTCCCCCACCACCCCCAACCCCTCAGTTTCAGTTTCTGTTCTCATTAATACAAGTTCAAAAAAGTCCCAGTGACAATGGGAGCCAGCACAGTGTGATGGAGCAGGAAGGCATTACATATGTATATATATATGACACTCCATCCCTGGTATTGGACTGAATTAATCAAATGGCTGTGCTGGCTGGTGATCAGTAACTTTTCACAGAAATATCGAGTGTTCTGGGTGAGATTCTCTGGTCAAATGACTGCGACAGCCCTGGAAATACTGGCATCCCTTCAGAGACGCCCAGATTGATCCACCCATCTGTGCAGTGAGGAGGGTGAGAAGGGGGTTTACAGCACTTGTAGGGCTACCCATAAATCCCACTGTGAATCTGGAAAACAACCAGGTTTCCAAAAGCACGGGAAGATCGCTCATATTTAAGTTCTTACCATTTTCTCATATTTTATTTACTTAACAGAGGGGTTTCCCCCCCACTGATTTACATATCAAGTAATAGTTCAAGCACTGTAACAAAGCCCGCTTTGCTGGGAGCTTGTTGATCTTGTTTCTGCTGTCTAAGATGTTTACCTGCCTGCAAGGCTGCTTTTCTGATTTCTAATGAAAGAGGAGTCTTTTTGCCAGCCTTTTTTTCCCCTCTGGAGGCACTTACACAGCCTGTCTCTACCTAATTACATGAAACCTTTACATAAAGGTAATATTTTCTGAGAGCTCTCTCACTATCTCAAGTTAGTCTAACCTGGCTATTAGGTGTAGAAGTTATTAAAAGGCAGGGAAAAGCAGGCAGATATAAAGACCAAGATTTCATAAGTCTTTATGATCTGAAAATTAAAATTAAAAGAAGCTACGATATTATTATAAATTTTCCTATTAAAAATTCCCTATTATTTTGCAACTAATTACTTCATTCCATGAAAGCTGACTGTGACTATTTATTTCTTTATCATGAAACAAATTAAAACACAATTATATTAAATAAGAATATGCAGTGTCTGAGAGCATAGTTTGGAGTGTTCTCTATCCAACCAGCATCTCTCTTACAAGCATAATAATTCATATATTAATAAAAATTATGCCCAATTCAACCAGTAAATTGAAAAACCCTGAAGAACTAATGGAAACAATAAATCCTCACATTTGCCTAAACATTTTTTTCTGTCTAGAAATATTTCAAATGCTTATTGACTGAGAGCTATTCTTCCTGGCTCCTTTTAACTGCACTTCCCTCCTTTTTTTCTGTTGCCTGAGTGCACTGTATGAACACTGCCCACAACCAGGGACAGGCCCAGAGGGACCCCAGAGCTGCTCCAGGGTATTTTTGCAGCCCTTTTCCTGCAGCCCCAGCCCCAGGAGCTGCCACACACCACAGAGGTTCCAGCTGTGGGTGCAGAAACTGTACCCCCTTCCCCTGCCTCCTGTCCTGGGCCATGTCCCCAGCTCTGAACGGGGCACACACACAGTAACCCACTGCTGGGGTGCTGAAATGCAGTGTCATTATGCCTGTTTGCTTCAGCAGTGGCTCTGCTGTCCCTCTGCTCACAGAAAGTGCTGATGGTTGCCCCAGTGTGACAGGCGTGCCATCTCCACGGAAGGCTTTTGTCCTCCCGTGAACTGCCACAGATGAGAGCTCTGAAATAAAGCACACATTGCTGATCTGCTCATCTCACACCCTTGGAGACTGACGGGATGTGACAGGCCAGCACCTCAATAGTCACAACTGCATCAGGTATTTCGTGTGGAAACAGCAGCACACATCAGGTAGATCAAGCAAAAAACTCACAACTTCAAATACCTGCTCAAGTGTTCAAGAAAGATCTTTATGGGACAGGGAAAACAGTATTATTATGGGAGAAGCCCTGACCAAGGTGTCTTGGGAGCACCGTGCCAGGCACACAGACTCACCTGGGAGCTGCTGCTGGGAAAGCAGGTGATTCCTGCCCACTCCTCCCCTCACAGCCAGAGCTGCAGCTTTTGTGGGAAGAGGATCTCAGCAGGTCAGTCAGCCCCCTCCCTGACTCATCCTTCTCTGCATATTACCTTGGCTCCTCCACTACCTAGGTATGGCAGCACCTTGTTATTTTAGGTAAGTTCTAATTACTGGGGCAGTGCTTCCCAGTCTGGAGCAGACTAACCTGGGTTTTATCCATGCTGGCATTAGGGAAAACATCTATGACAGGAAAGAGCCAAAGGCAGGGAAGTCTGCCTCCTCCAGCCCCAACCAGCAGCGCTGATGCTCCTGTGACTGATGTGCAGGGTGAGTACCACAGAAATCCCTGCCCTGCACTGTGAGAGGGGATGCAGCAACAATTCTGGTACAGAACTTCATGCCAAAGCAACAAAGGAGGAAATCAAGGCCTCCATCTCTCTGTCATTCTCATACCATTTCTGTGACAACACATGTACCTACGTGTGAATCCAGACTTCATTCTTGACTGGGCAACTCATTTAATGAGCTGAGGAAGAAGTTAACTCATTTTGTCGTTGGCTTCTGTCCACTTCTGTCAGCTGTGAAAGGACCAGGCTCTTTGAGACACTGCCAAGCTCCCAATGACTGTGTAGCCAAGACCATGCAGTCATCAGCACTGCCCACTTTGCTCTCTTTCATACACCTTCCTCTCAAACTCTGCAAACTCTCTTGCTGCTTTTTTTTCTACAGTAAACATATCAAGGGCTTTGAAGCACCATAAAGTGCCTGATTTTCCAGAAAAGTTAGACTCCCTGCAAGGTGTTTCAAAGCAGGTGCCTACAAACAGAGGTATTAGAAATACACAAGTGCTTTCCAAAGGTGCAGGTTGCAGAAATGTGTTCATATGGCAAGAAATTGCCATTCCCAAGGCCCAAGGTTGGATGGGGCTTTGAGCAACCTGGTCTAGCAGAAGGTGTCCCTGACCATGGCAGGGGGTTGGAACGAGACGATTTTTGAAGTCCCTTCCAGCCCAAACCATTCTGTAATTCTGTCATCTCTCTTTTAAAGCCGAAGAATAATTTCTGAATCTCTTTTCCCAGATTAAAGTGTCCTATTTTACAGGCTTACCACTCTCAACACAGAGCAACAAAGAGCAGAGCATCCACCCCACCCTGACACAGCCCTGCTCTCACAGCCCCAGCCCGGCTCAGCTCCCAGCTGTCCTGGAACTGTCTCCCAGCCCTGCACTGGCACTCAGCTACTGCTTCAAAAATGGCTTTTGCACATTTGTAGGAGAAATATGTAACAGTTTAATATGTTTGAGTACTGCCTGAGCACATCAGCTGGCTCAGAAAAGTTAATAACCTCTCTGTGAAAAATCAAACCGCTGGGACTGATTGTTTTGTTGCAGGGCGATGGCAACAGCCAAAGCCATGAAGGGATAAAGCCCAAAGAATAGTACTCAGCAAATCACTCCTCTCTAAATAGCTACAAGACCCATAAAATATCATATTTTAAAACCTACTGGTGTAGCTGCAAACCAAATGATGACCTTGGCACTGTCAATCTCATGATACATTAATGGAGCACTTTGTCAGACTCCGAGTCCTTTCAGGTTTACTGCTTTATTTACTGTGACTGCAAAAATACACTACTGGTCATATTTCATTACCATAAGAGCCTTGCCTGTAATGCCATACTCCTACCATGAACAACATTTATTGACTTCAAGGAACATGGTCAGAGGTTTCCCCTCCCGGCTGTGATGGCAGCTCAGGCAGCAGCAGACATGAAGCTTCTGGAGTTGGCCACTACCACCTCAGCACATGGGAGGCAGGAGAACAAGAGCAACAAACTCAGCCAAACATGATCCCTAGGTCTGCTAACAGACTGCATTTAGAACTGTGCATTTTAGTCTTCTCTGAGATTTACAACTTGCCACCTCATAACGAAATCTGGCTGTGACATTGCAACTAACAACACAAATTAAACCCACAGATTTATTTCCAAAATGCCTGCTCTGCTGAGTAAATCAGGCAGAAGCATTTTTAACCACAGTGCTACCAACTGCACTGCTGGTGGTTTCAAAGGCTTTATTTCTCATCCGTCTTCCAAACGCTCTTTTGTTTGCCTGTGTTTAGATACTGACTGGCAGACCAGTGGGATTTTATGTACAGCAAGGCACTACTTGTTGCAGTTACAAACTGGCTGTAGTGCTCTTTTTCCTCGAGGACTGACCAACTACACTCAACCATGAGTTTTCTTCCCTCAGAACAGGATTTATGATTTGGCTGTGACCTCCATACCACCCACGAGGACTCCTTTGCAAGGTCCTGTGACAGGTAATACCTTCTGAAGTGTGAGCAAGCCAGCTTCTGTGCAACACACCATTTGTGTTTTCCCCTGAGATATGAAGTAAAAGCACACAGGCAGTGACAGGCAGCAGCAGTGGCAGCAGCAGCCTGTCCTGCTCACAGCTGGGTATGCCCCTGGCCCTGTGTTTGGACCTGAGCCTGCTGTGCTATTGTGCTCGCCCTCACCAACTTAACTGACTGCTCACTTAGCTCCTATCTAAGCCTTTCTGGTTTTAGTCCTCCTTTGATCCCAGCTGTGCCATGAGAGCCACTGAAACAGTTTTTGCCTCACTGATGGCCTGTATCTATTATGAACTGTGTATCTATGGCTACTTACACCTGTATATCTCTTTTTTCAGTTTCCTCCCTGAGATTTTAACAAAGCCTTCAGAGCACTTAACTGTACGTATTCAGGCAGGGAGCAATATAAAATTAAGCAGGGAAACCAAGCCACACAAAAGAGTCATAAAAAAATTCCTTTAGTCTTCCCTCAAGTCATCACAACAGCAACTTCCTCAGCAGAAGCTGAGAAAACTTTGCTTAAAGGTTGCATTGAGATGCCTGTGGAACAGCACATTTTGCCATCCCCCCATGCTTTATGCTGAATCATTATTTTGCCTTTGAGATGGTAGCATCTGTTATTGTAGTTCAATCCAGCAGAGATATTCTTGCCTCATCTGGAAAGATGTCTATGGCACACAGGCATGTCTGGAATGGAAAACCTTCTGAAAACATGACTTGTATTTAAACGTTTCTCTAGTCATGCCCCTGAGGTTTTGTGTCCCTCCCAGGTGTTGTCTCTGGTCTCTAGACCTGGGAGTTCTTCATGATTTCATGAAACAGTTCTGATGTAGTTCTTCATAGCATTTAATGCAGCTCATTTCTCCACACTGATTTTTAGATAGGTATTTATTACCCAAGAGCTTTTTGTTTAAACCAGAAAGTTTAAGGGCAGCCACTACTCCAACACAAGCAGCCGCAAAAATGTCCTCACCACTTAATTTTTTTTCTCAAAAACCCTTTTAATTCTCTGAGGCAACAAGCAGTTCACAATCAGCCATCCATAGTCCCCAGAACAGCAATACTAAAAATGTGATCAGTCCTATTCCCGAGGCACTCAGTGCTCCTCCCTGTCCCTGAGGGCATCACTATTGGCATGGGGAGGCCTGGCTGGAAGGCAGGACAGCCAAGCTTTTTAATACCATATTTTACTTTTGTGGCCCTACCTGCTCCACCTCACCCCTTGGCAGAAAACCTTAACATCAATGCCCCACAGGGAGGAGACACTGAGTGAAATACCCTTGCAGAAATCTGTGGATAAAAATCCTCCTATTTCCATCCTAAGTACTGATGTTATTAACAGCAATTCACGATCTTAAAATTTGCAGCATAAACTAGCTCACCAAGCAACTGAGAGTAGCAATTAACTTAATGAAAGCCCTGGGAAGCAGTCAGATAAGCCGCAAAGATTGCTCCCTTCAACCCAGGGCAGATTTCTGGAAGCAGTCTGGAGAAAAAGCTCCATATCCATTACCAGTTCTCTTCAACACACAAGCCCAAGAAACACTGATAAGAATCCATGAATAATTAAGTTTAACCTGATGTTAGCAGAAAGCTGAACTGGACTGGGGATGTTAGACTTTTCATTAGTTCACTGGCAGGAAACAGCCTGGGTCAAATTCATTCTGTAAGCAATTCCTTGGAAACAAGGAGAGCTATCTCAGCAAACATTTCTCTTCTGAGTCTCAGGGTTAAAGAATCTGCTACATTCTTCCAAGGCACAAAATTAAAAAATAGAACAGCTTGGGTCTTTTTGTGAGTTGCTCATGCTAATGGTTGTTTGTTGCATCACTGCATGCAAATATTTTCTGCCCACCATGGGGAGGCACAGGCTTCCAGGGTCTGGGAGGCTGGGCTGCTGCATCTAAAACCTTCCTCCCTGTGTTTCCATACTGCCCTTTATGTGGGTTTTCCTCCTCCTTTCCCCAGTCCTCCTCATACCAAAGATCTCTGCTGCCTTACTCTTCCCTCTCCAGGGACTGTACATTCCTTAGTCCTGCCTCCCTCAAGGGCCCTCTTCTTACTCCCCATGCCAAGGGCTGTGTGCATCTGCTAAACAGATGGCAGCTGTGCCATGTGCCCCTCATTTACAGGGGTTTGATTTCCCTTCCCTTTTATGCCCACTGATGCCCAAAACAATTCTGGACAGACTGAATTAATCAGAATTCATCAGAGAGGATGATTAGGTGCTCCAGTGGCCAACATTTTGAGCCAAGCTGATCATCAGCCACAGTGAAATAGCCTGAAACAAAGTGATAGGAGAGAAAGATGGTTCAGGGAATGACAAGCTGAGAACTGTTTAGGAAAAAAAAGCTGTATTGCATAAAGGCTACCATGGGTCAGCTGCTGTTCAACACACTGTGCATTTGCCATTGCATGCAATGAGACTGTATTCTGGTCAGTGCAGGCTCTGGCTATGGATTGCTGTGGCCATGGATAACTACGGACATCTATGGCTATGGATGGCCAATGGATTTAGGCCACTTCTCTGATGAAGCAAAATAACAGGCTCTAAAGATGGAACTGTCTGTCCATATGGGCACACAGAAGTAAACATCCTAAAACCTCTGATTCTCTCATCACAGAAGCTGCTTTTGATGAAGAATGCTATTTGGTGAAGAAATTTTCCCTAGTGTCTAATTTAAACCTCCCCTGGCACAATTTGAGGTCATTTCCAACACTGTCACTTGTTACCTGGGAGACCAGCCTGACCCCCCACCCTACTACAATCTTCTGTCAGGTAGCTGTAGAGTGATAAGGTCTCCCTGACCTTCCTTTTCTCCAGACTGAACACTCCCAGCTCCCTCAGCTGTTCTTCATCAGACTAGTGCTCCAGACCCTTCACCATCTCTGTCCTTCTCTGGACCTGCTCCAGCACCTCAATGTCTTTCCTGGAGTGAGGGACCCAAAACTGATCCCAGTACTCGAGGTGTGGCCTCACCAGCGCCGAGTACAAGGGGACAGTCACTGCCCTGGTCCTGCTGCCACACTATTGCTGAGACAGGCCAGGTGCCATTGGCTTTCTTGGCCACCTGGGCACAGGTGACAACAGTGACTCTCATGTTTACCACCATTTCTAACAAGCCTTGATGTTACTTGGAACAAAGAAGGTTTTACAGGCTCCCTCTTTCCTAAACAGAGTGCACAAAGTGGAGGCTCTCAAAATCACCATCACTGCAGAGCAAGGATGTACTACCCGAAAATTTGGTGGCTTCACGTAGCCATCATGAAGAAAGGATTTCTCCTGTATTAATACAAATATCTCATGCAGAATAAAAAACATCAAATCTATTTCCAATCAATGTATTTCCTCTCATGATTGTTTTTAATCTACTTGCCAGAGCTACTAGGATTCACTCACAGCTTGTTATTTCCTCCCACCAGTCTTTTGGTGAAGTCACACATGGGCTTTCTACTTGTTGTAGGTTGGACTGAACCCAGGAGTTTTTTTCCAATACGCAGTTTTGCAGTCTCTACCATCAGGGGCACCTGAGTGGCTCACTGGCTGACACTCAGAGCAGGAGCACTCTGTCCTGTCTGCTTTTATGTCAACGGACTGATTTTCAGCTTCAGAAGCTTAGACAGCACAAAATTTCAAGCTCCTTCCCTCCTCTGTCTCCAAGGTTCAGTTCAAGCACACGGTGAAAAGGAAGATGAGAACAGGTAGAGAGGGTTAAGGCTTTTGTTCCCTTTTGCTGTGGTGTGGGGACAGAAGAGATCAGCTCTCTGACTGATGCACCTGCTTCAGTTGTGAGGGAATGCTCATCTTCGGTTCATATGGAGCTGGAGATTTTTTAATGCCTCCACGGGTTGGACTTGTCTGAAGTGGCTCTGCTGCACTCAGCCATCTGAGGGCTGCCTGTTCCCCACCTCAGAGCAGCTGTGATGTAGTCCCTATGACAGGAGGGCAGTTTCCCTGCAGATGTGCTGCATTACCCTGGGTGCAGCTCTAAACTACAGCTCACAGGAGAGCTACTGAAGTGGATACTTCAGTAGCCATACACTTTGGCTTCTAAGAGGCTCACCAGCAGAGGTATTTCAACAAGCAGGAAGAAGAAGGTGGAGGGTTTGAGAGACTGATGTGAAGGACTGAGACAGGAGGTAATTGGGAGGCACAATCAAGGGACAATCAGGTTGGGAGGCCTTCAGGGGGGAGAGCTGGGGCAAGGATGCCAGCTTTAAACTTTCATGAAATTCAAATGCTGTTTGTGATGGTAATAAACTCATCTATATCACAAAGAATGATGTAATATCAGATTGTAATATCAGGTGTTCCCTTCACTGTACACTGAAGCAGAAGTTGGACTGACCTGAAGGAGAATTTGATAAATGATGTCTGCGGTAGGCAGTATGAGGCTCACACCAGGCACTCCAGCTTTGGGCAGCAGAAATATTCACTCTTTCCCTTTACACCACTCTGGTCCCGCATAAAATCCCCCCAACTTCAGCATTAACACAAAAGGGTGGCACAGTCCAATAACCTGCACACATTGCAAGTGAAGCTTCTCACTAAACTAACACACACTTAGGTTTGCTTTTCCTGAATCCTAGTCAGAAACAAAACACAACGTGAGAAATGAAATTAATTTGGATGCGTTCCTCCCTGTTTAATAACCAGGCACACAGAGGGGAACCAAAATGCTGGCTCAGGACTCCCGAGCTTACCTTCTGGGCTTTTATTCCTAAAGCAATGGAGGCGTTTCCCTGGCATCAAGCAGACGGCTGAAATAAGCATCTTTCCTATATCAGGCTACGTGTGGAAGCTTAGAATCTATGTAAGGTACAAAAAAGCTACAAGCAGGAGGAATGAGGGGGTGGGGATGAAGGAAGAAGGAGGAGGAAAAGACAGGGGGTGGAGAGTAACACTGGAGAGCAGCAGTGGTCCAGCCCCTCAGAATCTGAAAAGCATCACAGGAGCCTCTGGATAAAGACCAGCCTCAGCAGCAAGGCTAGCAGACAGAGGATTTCTGCTCAGTGATAAAACATGGTGAGTAGGAATTTTGTGATCTCTCTTATTATTGTTAGCTCTGGTGCAATGGCATTTTTTTTGCTCTAACACTCACAGCTCCTCTGAGGGACTGTGATTTCGGGATGACTGCTTGTTTTTGAAGCATTGCTTTTTACTTCTTTTTCCATACATTTGACAAGTGTGTGCCTGTATTTATATGAATGCACACCCTATGTCCCTTTAAAGCAATAAATTACAGAGGACAGCCAAAGCTGTCAACATTAACACTTTACTGTCTGGTACCAACAGGCTGCTGGTCAGAGCAAGAAAAAATGCCCTGTTTCCTTCTCAGGTACCCTGTGGAAATTTCTGCTCTGCTGCCTTCTCCCAGCACTACAGTGATGATTCCACAGCTCCCTGTGCAGGAGTTGATGCTGCCCTTTTTCATGGCATAATTCAAGCAGTTATGTTTTTTTCAGTCTCAGGTGGAGAAGAAAACTGACTGAGGGGTGCAGAGGTTTTGTCAGAGAAGGAGCCTCCTTTTGTCATGGTCTCAGCCTCCTTCTGCCAGGCTGTACACCCCGTGGGGCTGTGGGGAGCAGTTGGGTGCCCCAGATGGGGCTGGGGGGAGCTGTAGGTGCCTCACATGGGGCTGGGGGGAGCAGTGGGTGCTGCTGTGCCCCCCAGGGATCCCTCCTGTCAGCACACAGCAGGACAGTGTGCTGAGAGTAGAAACGTGGTTAATTTTACTATGAAAAATCCTGAGCTCCACGAAACAGTTGTCAGGGCTTAAAGGAAGGTTCAGACTCCCCTATAGCACACTGCTAATAAGATTAAGCATTTAACAAGACATCTTTCTAGTATTCTGCCGGGGGAGTGTAAGATTTTACTTTGTGTGCTCACTGGAACTAAGGCTGAAGAAAAAAACCCACCCATGTGCTTTTTGCTGGTTCTTCATGAGAAAGCCATTGCCTGACCTAAATGTACATGCAGAAATTAGGCATCCTGGGTCAGCCAAGAGAGACAAATGGTTAGGGGGAGTGATAAGATACAGGCACTAAGGATGATGAGAGTACTCCTCCTAAGGATGATCTCAATGCAGGTTTGTGTGTCACACAGCCGCCTTTAAAAATAAACATTCGGCTGTTTCCTGAATGATGACTGTCCCTGATTACATCCTCCATCCTTTCCACCCTCTTCTTTTCTGCTTTATAATGGAGATGAGATAGTAGCAGAGTAATCAGTTTAAGGGAGAAGATGAGCCCTGCTTTAAAATCCTCTTTGGTTTTTTACCAGGAGAACAGTTACATTTATTTGCTTACTAGAAACAGCATTACAATGACTGCAGGGAGGGTATCGCCACCCTCTAGCAAGAAAGCATTTTTCTGCTATGCAATTAAAAATCAAATTAACAGAATGGAATATATGTTCATTCTTATTAGCAAATATTTCTATTATTAACTTTTATCTTCTGAGATAGAAAGTTAATGCTTTTGACTGCAAATAAACAGTCTTATTTAAAAAATATCCCCCCCACACACACTTTACTGGGAGCACCAGCTGTTCTTTATGCATTGCTGATTAGGTCCTAAGCATTAAAAATTAGTATTGTCCACTGACTTTGAAAGTAGCTGTGGTTTTCACCACCTCAAGCTTGATTGTTTTTGCATTCTAGGACTTCTAACTGGTGCACAGCAAAAATCCTCCCGATGTTAACTGGGCATAGGAGGGGAGAGTCTCTTTTTTTGCCTTTCCCATTACACAATTTCTCAAGAAATATTTTTAAAAACTTTTCATCTTAAAATGCATCCATTTTAAGCATAATTCACATCCAAATGCCCAAACCAGATATTCAGGAAATTTAATTATACTACTGTTTCTGAGGGGAAAGCAGGGTAATACTTTCAAAGGTATCTTCTGATACTCAGCATCTTAAGTCTGACTGATATGAAGCCACTTGTGGAAAAGGGATTTTGGACTCACTCCAAGCTTGTATCCTAAAACATAAAAGCAATCCAAACAGGGGTTTTCCTTATTTTTAAATTAAAAAGCCTAAAAGAGTATTCAAAGTTTATCAACCTTTTCATTTAATAAAAGGAACATGCTTGGAGGGAGGTGAAATTCAGATGCCAAGTGATCTGAATTCTGCTTAGCAAAAGACAGCAAGGCACCAACTCCACCACCAGCCAATTGTAGGCATGATCTACATGTAAAGAAATAACACCCCTATCTCCCCTGCAAAAACACTGTATTCTGAATTTTACTTATTTCTATCTCCAAGAGAGACAGTTGCACATCAAACAAGCAAGTAAGAGTGTCCAAGCCAGATGCCTGATAATATTTTGGAATAAATGAACCTTAATTATATTTTTTTGCTACTTAAGCCAAGTTATTCTTGAGCCAAACCTGCTGAATCCAGAGAGTTCATCTAGATTTCCTCTTTTGAAACACTATTATGTCTACCCCTGCAATCACACTGGAGCAGATACTTCTACTTGCCCAGTAGGATGATCTTCCTAGAGTTACATGCAGGAGGACTGATATTCTACCTTTTCTTAGGAGATAACCTAAACAAAACTTTCCAGCTAGTAAAATGTAAGATATCAATTTTGGCACCAGCTCGAAACCCAAAGCAAGGCTTCCCCCATTCCACCACAGAAGGAAAGAGGTAAAGAGCTGAGCCTGGCAGAAAGCTCTAGGGACCATGGACAGAGGCAAGCGGGACCCCTCTCTTTGACCCACATGACAGAGGCAATGTTTGGACTGTCTGAATCCTGGTTCCACCCATTCTCCTAAGGAATATCAGGTTCCATTGCACTTCTCTCTGGCCCTTGCCTGTTGACCTGGACTTAGGTAGAATTTAGGTCACATGAATATGGCTCTTATTAACCAGAACAGTTACCTAATTCAGTCTTGTTCAGGTCCTCATCACCCAGAACCATAAGCAATTGCTTCGACTGTCCTAAAACCAAGTTTCCTCAGCCCACAGGAATGTGTTCACCTTCCCATTCTAAAACTTTAATTTACTTTCAGATGAATCACAGATACAGTAAAGCCTTCCGAGTTTATGAAAAGGCTGTCACACACCCTGCACAGATGGTGTATGTTTGAACATGAAGTATCTCTGCATTTTATGAGCAATATTATCCAAATTTGAAACAAAACCTTATTTCCATTATATTATAAACCCCAAATCAAGATCTAATTGCCTGCTTAGACACTTGTGAAATCCTGAAAGTGAGAAGCTGGTAGGATCAAGCCAGATAAAAGTGCTGTTTACTGTGGCTGGGAAGTCTCAATGCTGCTGCACCTAACATTGTTGTAAATGACAACTAAACTGTAGCCCAGTATAAGATTCAAGGATGTCCTCTATTTAAACACACGTATTTTGGACAAGTAATTTCACAGATGCTAAAAGAGACGTCAAGTAACATTAACAAAGAAAACATCCAGAGTCTGTTCAAAACAGGACAATGCAGCCTCAGTAGACTGACTGCTGGTTTCCACAGGTTTCTTTTTTTCACTGTGATTTTAATTACAAATTATATCTCCTTTACAAAGGTGGAAATCAGTCCCTCATATATCTTTTATCCCCGTGGAAGAACAGATATGCTGCAATTTAAGTCCAAGAGGAGAATAATTAAAAAGGGACAGACAGGCAATAGTGTAGCTGAGTGCAAGGGTCAAGAAATCCCAGAGAAAATGTACCAGTTTTTAAATGCCTAGAATAATTTTTCATAGAATTTTGATTAGCTTTACATAAGCACTGGAGGGTAACTTTCGCTTACAGCGCTTTAATCTGTTTATGACTTTACTGGTACAGCCTCTGGGTTTAGAGATATAACTTGTGTCCCTGCAAAGACAGAAAATAGATATCATGGTAGTCCATCACAACCAAAAGGGCTAAAATATAGATATATACATATATCTATATCTAAGATATAGAAGGAGACCATCATCACACAAACATTTGTTGTGTATTTGGGAAGAAGCTCATTGATAATTCATGTCATATGAGAATGAAGAGGAACTCATAGTATGGGAAGTTACAAATGTTTTAAAAAATCTGCAGACTCTGTTAGTCTGCCCTGAAGAGCCCTCAAAGAACTGACTGAGGGGGGTCTTCCTTGTCTTGGTGTTCATTCTTAATAACATTTTTAATGTGGAAGATTCCCGAAGATGAGACAGTCTTAAAACAGAAAAAGCAGGATGACACAATGAACTAGATACTAAGTCTGGCATGAATCCTGTGGGAATATTAGGAAAAAGAATATATGGGATCAAATAGAGACATGAAATAATCAGAATACAACATTGGTGGCTATATATATAGCAGATATTAAAAAGGCAAATCCCACAAAACCAAATGACATCTAACAATTTTTCCCTCATCAGAGGAAACTGAAAGGTAGCACTGGCTACCATCAGTGTATCTTACATTACTATACTACATATATTCTCAGTACAGATGTTATTCAGGCCATTTGGGCTTTCATGTTAAAACTGTTCATCTAATCTATAAAAAACAAAGACAGAAGAACAGGCCTTAAAGTTTACAAATCCAGTTATCAAACTGGTCATCCATGGTGTTTCTTATCAGGGAGATACAATTCAGATCAAACATCACTTTATTACAAAGATTATCTAATGATATCCTGAATTCTTAGCTTTACTACATTTCATACTTGACAAAAAATAAATCCACCTCTAAAAGCCTTTTTAATGTACCTACAGATAAAGTTCCCAAGTCTGCAATATCCTACTAAGGTGACCCTTGCTTAATACTCAGAATGGGCAGAAAAAGCTGCAGGACTTCAAGGAGTTCTGCATAACATTGTTATAAAGTTGGCCTTTGCTGTGTCACAGACCTCTAAGGAGCTTCTCAGCAGCACCAGGAGCTTCCCACAGGGACACAGTACCTACTTGCAAAGGACTGAGATGTCAGACACTTCATTTTTGGGATATTAATAACTGGTCTTGCATCAGCTGCTTCTGACTGTTTTCAGACTCTGCCAGAGTTCTGCACACTGAATTTCTTGTCGATCACACCTTGCTTTTCAGAAGGAGTGTAATCCTGTCCCAGTGACCTATTTCTAAATATGCAAAACAAGTTTCCCGCAGCATCGGTGAACTCCAAATACCTGACAGTGTAGTACAATGTTTACTGGCTTTCATTAAGAACGCTCTGCCACAACCACACGTGGCCCCAAGCGCAAGTAAATGTGCCAACGTCTCAATCATACTGACAGACGCCCATCTATCACCACCCACCATGTTTTCCAGAGCATGTCAAACATTCACACTCTACCCTTACGTTGTCTGCTTTTTATCAGTGACCTACATTTAGCTGTAAATATTGCTAATCACCTGCTAGTTTGCAGCTTCTGTGTGCAGCGGGGCTGTCACTGAGCTGCCTGCTGGAGAGGAGTTGTGGGTGACGACTCTCAGATACATAGATCTGCATCTCCCATTCAGTGTCTCCAATTGTTTAGTTATGTCTAAACAAATCAAAACAAGATAAACCCTTAACTGAGAGAGATCCAAGTATGTTTTTTCAAGAACAGGGCTTGGAGTTACTGTCCTGTAACTTCCCATCCAGTAAAAATCTGCTTTTTCTAACAGCTTTTAGGAAGTGCCTGCTTCTTCCCTGACCTACCTTTATGTAACTCCATTGACTTACTCAATATTCAAGTTGATCCAAGGCAGAAAAGGATCAGAAGTGTCTATGAAATAACTGCTGGAAAGCTGAAAGCAACATGGCTAAAATAATTAATGACTAAACAGATTTCTGAAAATGTAAAGCAGGTTCAATACTAAACCACATAGGCAGAGCCTGAAACTGGCATTGATACAGGTACTAGAGTATTTTTAGAAATAGCTAATCAATGCACAGTGCAGATTCATTGTGCCAATGCCTCTGTGTGCTACACTGTTCTTTGGGAACTGGAGATGACACTTCTGTCATAATTAACAGCGATTTTTCAATATGGCACTTTTGACTTTCAACAATAAAAGTAGTAGTGCAGAAAATGTTCCATTATGTTCAGGAGGAAGTGAAGCAAACACAGAAATTCAGTTTGAGCTCATTTCCAGGGTAGTACCAAGGTTTATGGATTTTCTAGTCACAGGTAAGGATTATTTTATTATAAAATGAGCATCATGTGTCAAATGTTTGATCCATTTTCTCAGGAGATTTCCCACATCTGTGTGTTTGTCCTCCTCAAATACACAGATTTATGAGCTGCTGCCTCCCTGATGCACACACTTGCATCTCAGGCGTGGTTTTTCATTGATGCCTCTTCTACTTTCAGAACAGGACCTCTGTCTTGTTAACAGCCATACTGAAGTCATAACCCTCAATCCAACCCCCCTTATTTCTAACAGACAAGTTGTTCTCTGACCCTCAGCTACCAGCCCATAATGTGTGCTGTCTTCTCCTTGCTGGACCTTCCAGCCACCTTCAGCTTCACTCCATCTGTATCTCACGCAGTACCAGGACTCAGTGATGGAAATGTCCAGTGACAGATAAACCCAATTCCATAACGCTTCATATCCCTCTCTTTGTTCTCCAGTTGCTTTCCAAATTTACAAGTGCTAGCCACCAACCTCATAGTGGTTGTGTTCTGCTGTTTTCTTTCCAGAAACAGATGTGAGGAAGCAGCATGGAGCTCAAGAGAGGAAAGACCTTCATAAAATCCAGTGTGCAACATGAGAAGGTGCCACCAGTGCATACAGCTCCTACCAACAAAGATGAGATGGGGAAAGACAAGAAGGCAGCTCTAGAGGGAAACCAAAGCGTGGCTGAAGTCCAGCTGGCATGTTTGGCCACACACAAGAACTACAGATTTTCTACCAGAGCAACAAAGAATGGAGCTGGTGACCACAGCCTGGAGAAATCATCTGGGTCCTCCTACAAACTTGTAAGGAAGAGTAAAACCCATGAGTGCGTTGCTGAGGCAGACAAAGCAGAGCACTGCAGCCCCAGCAGCAGGGTGTGCGAGGAGGGGTTTTCTGGAAAGAGTAAGGGCCGACTTGTCAACAGCATCAGCTTTTCAGGGATGTCCAGCTCCAGCAGTAAGAAGGAGTGTGTGGTCAGCCCCAGCCAGTCTGCCTGCAGCAGTCAGATGATTGATTACAGGAACTTTGTGCCACAGATGCCTTTTGTACCAGCTGTTGCAAAAACCATTCCCAGGAAGAGGATTTCCCTCAAGAGATCTAAGAAAGGGCTCAGAGATATATTTCATATAAGAAAAAATAAGCCAGACAGCCTCACATTTCTGGTTGAGAAGGAAAAGAACCTGTCCTCTCCAGGTTGCAAAAGTGAGTTTTCTGGGCGTCTTGCGAAGTATCTTTTCAAAACTGGAGAAACATTTGCAGCTGATTGTTTGTCACAGGACTGCTCAGACAGTGAACTGCAGTCTGACTCCTCCTACGACTGCTGCAATGCCCTGTGTGAAGATGTTGCCTCCCTGAAGAGCTTTGACTCCCTCACCGGCTGTGGGGAAATCTTTGCTGATGAGACCTCTGCTCACCTGGAGCTGGAGAACAGCAAAGACCTTCTGCTGAGGCGAAGCAAGCACAAAGACAGCCCTGTCATGGGCTCTTTCCAAGGTGGGGTGGAGCAGCTGGCCTCTCCCGGCCAGAATGAGACTGTGGAATTTGCAAAGTTTTGGGACAACATCAACAAATCAGTAAGGCTACATCAGAGTGCTCTGTTTGAAAAGAAGCTGCTGAAGGTGCCTGGTTCTGAGACAGAAAAGATTAAAAGTCAGGCTGCCATATCGGTGACAAGCCCCCAAGTGTCACCTGATAAAGAAGGAGACAATTCCAAAGACAGCTCCACAGAAACAGAAACACCGAAAAGTGAAAACCAGGAATCCACATCCACAAGTGACGAAGGCTACTATGATTCATTCTCTCCTGGACAAGATGATGAACTGAAGGAAGCTCAGACTCCTGGTGTCCCAGGTAGATTTCCAAGAGACAGCTACAGTGGAGATGCCCTTTATGAGCTCTTCTATGACCCAAATGAAGTCAAAATAAACCCAGTCCTTGACGATGACTTGTGCGCGTCTGAAACCGTTTCAGAGCAAGCCATTGAGATCCCTCTGTCCATTTACAGCTTTCACGTAGGAGCTGAGGAGAACATGGCTTCCCAACCAACTCTAGATATTATCAGTCAGGGGTTTTTCCACAGCTCATGGAAAGGCAAAGAATGTTTGCTAAAGCTCTGCGATACTGAGCTCTCACTGACTATGGGGATAATAAACTGGCTGCGAAAACACTCAGGACTTGTTTCCTCCCCTGACTCTCTTCAGAGTCCTCAGACACAGCCAGAAAAGTCCAATGATTCATCAATCCTGCCCAGTCCCAGTCCAGAGCAGGAACTGAGCACAGAAGCTCAGCAGAAGAAACCAAACAAGGAAGATTCTAATGCATTTAATGTATGTGTGTCTTTGGATGAAAGCAAATACACAACTCAGGCCTCTTCAGTAAACATTGCTGAAAGAGACCACAGCCTGGACTCCTGCCCAAACACATCTAATCTGGATTTCCAAGGAAGAGAAGGGAGTCACCACGAGGATTTATCTACAGTGCCTGAGATTGTGGAAAGCACCAGATCATCAAGATATGCACCACAATCATGGGCTAACGGAGACAACCTGCAGACATCTTCAACTGACAATGAGAAAGTGGCATTTTCACTCGGATGTGAGCCATCTGGAGATAAAAACCCACTGCCAGAAAAGCTGAACAGAGAGAGTGGCTCCCAGAGCTCTGAAAATCCTGCATTAGATGATAATCACGAAGTAGAATCATGTTACTCCTACAAGACTGCTGCGACCTCACTCCTAGATCCCCTTGAGAGGGAGGACAGAAAGAAGCCAACGTATCACTCTCTCTCTGTTTCCTGTGACAAACCACCACAGCCTCTCACCCTCAGACACTTCCAGAGCTACATTAGCCCCACACCAACAGAGAGCAGCACTAACATAGTGCAGCTCTTAGAGCACTGTGTAACACAGGTGGCATCATTAAAAATCAGCTATGAAAACAAACACCTAGAGGACAAATACATCGAGAACGAAATGAACAGTATCATTCATAAGATGTCTCGGTACAAAAACAAGTTATTGTTGCAAAATGAATGCAACTGCAGTGCTCAAAATCCAGACTACACCAGTATTCCTAGCACAAACCAATATAACTACGAGACAAGCTTTCAATCCAGCAGTTTGTGTTTGAAGCAAAATGGGGAGCAAATTTGCTCTGAAGATCAGAAAAGTAAAGCAAAAATCCTCGATGAGGTCACCAGAAGAAAAATAAATTTTGAATATGCCCAGCTAGATAATCAAGCCCTCTCCTATTTAAAGGACTTCGGTCTCAACCCAAGTGACTCTTCCCCTGTAACATCTCTCAGCAGGCCAACGTTTTTACCCCTCTTTAACTCTGTCTGCTCAGACATACCTGCCACGTTCTCAGGCAGCACTGCTGTCTCTGTAGCTGACTCGCTGCAGCCCAAGGAGGCCAAGCAGTGCAGCCCAGGACACTGGACTTACACAGAGAGCCCCTGCCAGGGCCTGGCTGGAGGAAGTGCTCTGTCCCCTCTCCTAGAGGCAGCGGCCCCAGATACAGCGGTGACAGCGAGGAGCCACCAGTAACACACCTGCACGGAGAGGGTGAGTGCTCACGGGAAGTGCAACATGAAATGTGAAATTGAGTAACATCTGTTCCCTTTCCACAGAGCAGCTGTCTGACACGTTCAGGGTCTCTCAGCTATGCAGGGGGTCACACAAGAAAGCCTTGCAATCTTCAGGAAGAGTTGAAGCCAAGGCGTGCTCCACGTGCAAGGCTTGACAGGCTGCTCAAGAGAAGGATTATGGGGGCTGTCCTGCACCTCAAGCGTTTGAAAATCCTTGAACCACACTTCCATAGCACAGGGAGATCCAGAATCTGTCCTCTGGCATTGGGTTAGAAGCAGCAGATGCAGCACTCAGCCATTGTGCCGGTTCAGGTTTGGCTGTCACATGAGGCTTTGGGCCAGAGCAGGTACCCTCTGTACACAGTTCTAACTCTGCCAGCTGAGAAATCCTCTGTCCTCCAGCTGCTGAGAGGAATTCTTGTAGAACTATAAAACTGGTGTAAATCCTCTATCATGTGCCCTGCCAAACCTGACAGATTGGCTGGACTCTGCCCAGCCCTGGCATGCTGAGAAGGCCCCTTTGGAGGTGGTGGAAGAGGAGAGGAGGCTGCAGCAAGGCCAGGATAGAGAATTAAGGAACAGCTCATTTTTGGACAGAGTGACACAGGGAACACAACACTTCTCTGTCTCTTGTTGCTCACAGCAGTGTATCTGCTTCTGGTCATCTCTAAAGGCTTCCTGAGCAGCACAAACTGAAAAGGACAGTGTTTCTCTCTGCATGAGGCAAGAACAACCTTACATTTTCAGGTCTGGGGAGATTCAGGCACTGACTTGGCTATTTACATCATTGTGGAAGTGACCTTGCCCACTAGCAAGTCTCCTGTTGCAGGGAGCAATATTTTTTTAGGGTCTGCATGAAGTTAAGGGCCACAGACTGTCAGTCTTCCATGCCCTTTATTAACACATCATTCAGTTATAATCTGTTCATCAGTGAATTAGGTCTTCCTATACTGAAAGAAATGGTTTTGGGTTTGTTTACATTTTTGTTGCAAGCAATGCTGTGTTTGTGGAGGTTCTGCTGAGTAGCAAATCACCTACTTGTGTCACCAGATTTTTTAACAGAACTTGTCATTCAAGAACACACCACAATCGTTAGAACTACTTGCCTCTTTTAGATATTTCTGAAATTAAAAACTGAGTAACTGAGGCAAGGCAAGGTTTGTGCTCATAGCTACTATATATAAGAAACCAGGGCCAGGCACAGCTTTTTGGGGTTAGAAGAATAGATCAATATATGCATTGGCCTGATATTTTTAGTTTGTTGTGAATATTAATCCAGAGGGTACTGCTAAGAATATCCCTGCCTTTGCAGGCTAGGAATGCAAAGGGATTCTAATTTTGAGGAGCCGCTTTCTGGTAGAAACAGAGAAGGGAGTCAGAGCGGTGTGACTGTCAGGAGTGGTAACAGACTGTATCTTTACAGTGAACAAGACATAACAGGAGCAGACACTCCTGGGCTGGGGGCACTTTCTTTGCATTGTATCAAGTGGCAGCTGCTGTGTGACACCACGTGTCAGTGCCCACAATACCTGCCAGGGCAGGGATGTGACACAGGTCACAGGTGCAGCATCACCCGAGTCTCAGAGAGAAGGCAATTCAAGCCTTTTCCAAAAGGGAACTGTTGGGTTTTGGTAGAGGTTTATCTAACAGTTAGAGGAATGGCACTTTAGAATATAGATGGAATTTGAATAGTCATAAAATGACTTTAAGGACTGGGCTCATTTCAAGGAACCATTTTACTGCAGGCTTGATGTTCGTTACAATTTCTTACAGAAAAGAAAGAATTTAGACAATAATTAAAATGTCTTTTAACATGGTTAAAAGAACTGGCTGTGGTGATAGATATAAACACCGCCATGTGACCGAGCTTTCCCACTCAGTATCTCTTGCCTGCCCACATTCCCAGATGGCCCACAGGTTTGTCGGAAATTTTAAATCTTTCTCAAGATGACTCAGGAGCTTTGCCTTGATCACGGGGGTGGCAGTGTAAGAGAGGCAATATGCAAACATGGTGTCACCCCTGAATCCATGGAGACAGACATCATCGAGAAACACTCCCACGCTGGACATGACTGTGCAAACCCCAAGAGCTTATATGTAAGGAATGCTTTCAAATGCCTCACTTGGGAGCTGGGAGAGAAGTGACAGGTCCAGAGGTGGCTCCTTTTTGTTCCTCAATAAAAATGCAGCCCCTGCTTCTGCTACGGACTCTCAGATCTGACCTGGAGGTGGTGGGAAGAAGAGGGTCAACTTCCTTGCCATTTGTCACAGGGCACAGGAAAAGCTCATAGCAAAAGCCATTAAGACCTCCAGGTTTCACCAGTCCATCTCCACATGTCCCAGTGCCCACAGTAACAGATGAGCCCATCCTCTCTGCTCCAAGTAGTGTGCAGAGTTCCCCTGAGCCATGCCCGGTCTCTGGGGCTTCACTACCCTGCTGAACACAGACACAGGGCTGTGATTGAGAATAGTACAAGAAATGCCAGTCACAGCTTCTCCTCCATTTCTCCCTTCCCTGGCATTTTAGAAAGAAAGCTGCAAATGCCTTATGTCTGAGCTCACCAGGAATTTGAATCCTGGCAGTAAAGGAACCCCAGGGGCAAATGGCATCCTTACCTGGAAATACAGAAGGCTTATGCAAAAGGTGGGAATTACCAGTAGAAAGTGCAGTGAAAGGTATAATTTTCATTCTTCAGTGTCTAAAGGCTAGGACTTAGTGAATGCTCCAACCTCTGAATACAGAGAGGATTTCTAGATCTGTACATGCATGTATCATAGAAAAAAAGCTGCAGAAGTCTGTGCTTTTTGACCAGATGTTTTTCACCAGGAAACTTCATCTTAAATAAGGAAACAGTCCTCAAGAAGTGCATTGGGATATCTCTCCCAACTGTCTGGAACTAACCAAACATACAACACTGCATGTCATAGCAACTGGACAAAGGTAGAACAAAAAACTCTCTGCAAACAACAGCATTTGAGACCACTGAGCTATTTCTACAACTTAATGGGGTTTGAAGTGCATCTTCCATTAACTGGTAGAGTGGCAAAGCAACAAAACCCATGTGTGCCCCCAACAATATGTGCTCACTTCATTGAAATGCTGAACTGCCACATTATGCACCAGTTGAAGACTTTGGATGTGTTTCAGTGATAGCCCTGAAAGGAGTGCATTGCAATAAGCTTGCCCTCAGGTCAGGAAAAAATACATAACTGCCAATCAAAGAGGGATTGCTATAATAGATAGGGCAGCTGTAGATAAAAGGAGACAGTATTGCATGGTGATTGCTGTTATCGAGGAACTGAGATTCAGAAGCAGATAAAATACAGCCCAGGCACTGCAAGGTGACAGAATAATGTGTATCTAATCCTCACCAACTGAAGGGCTACCCGCAGTCTAGGCAATTCCTGTAATTCTTTTTATTCCCTACTCGTTCAGTTTTATTACTTCCTGGTTCAACCTCATTCCCTTTCTCTTAAATAAGGTTGCATTTCTTCCAGACAGACAATTCCTCTATCTGTCAGGCATAGGGAAGGCAAACTGCAATATTTGGATTTGATAAAAAGGAAAAGCAGAGTGGAGCCTCATCTGCATATAGGCAATTGTCTGATAAACTACAGTATTATTTCTTGAAATGCTCAGAGATACCTTAATAGGTGAAAAATAAAGGCAGAATCCTTGTGCACACAGCAGGGAAAGCGCATGCTAACATTCGAAATCTGGTGCAAGAAATCCTCGTATTTCCATGCTCCCTCCATGGCACAGCAAAGGGGTCATCTCCCAAGTCTCACATGATAAATTTTAAAAACAACAAAGTGCAGAGACAGGCAGCACATTTTCTGCATTGGAAGTGCCTCTGGCTCTGAAACATACACCTGCATAGAGTCAGATGCCCAGATCATGTTGCAGTGAACTCGATATGGAAATCTCATCTGACAGCCCAGCAGCCACACACAGAGACAGAGTCACATCCACTGGTCAGAGCAAGGCACCACCAAGCACAAACGTACTGTTTGTCACATGTGGCACCACGCAAGCAAAGAGCAGGGAGACAGAGGTGACAGGGCACTGCCTCTGCTAATACGTCTGAGTGTTAGTCACCATGTGCCCAGATACTTGGGTTAAATGCTAAATTAAACGATTTTCTCCTTCATTAAACACTGTTGCTTCTGGACTTGGCTCTGTCTCACTGTACTGTCTTCATGACACTTTGTCATCAGTGCTCACTCCCCCCAAAATCAGAATTCTACCAGGAGGAAGAAATGTTCCTGCCAGCTTACTTTCTAGAGAAGGGGTTTTCCACACAATTATCAGCACAGATAATCCCTCAAATGGCAGATGCACTATCATGTGTTTCATTTTAAACTGAAGAAATTGATTTGCTGCTTTACCCGCTATTGCAGCAGGATGGTTTCCATGGATACAGCCTTATAGGGACTCTATTTTTCCCCTGTTGACAACAGTACAGAAAGCTAAATTCTCATCTTCATTGCGCCAGCATAAATTTGAAGCCAGGAGAATGATTACCAGATTTAACCCTGAGAGCAGCAATTGGCTCTCTGTCTCCTTCAGCCTTGAATTTGAGATTTTCAGGGGGGTGGCAATGAAGGGAAAAAAAGAAAGGGAAAACAGCTTCTGTGGACAGCAGCATGGGCTGAGGGACAAGAAACAAACACAGTGTCTCTGTGTGAGAAATGGGGAGCAGTCAAGGCAGAACACAAACTTTTTAACTGCTTATTCAGAGGCTTAGTGTGTTCCCCGACATTTAACTGCAAAAATACAAGTCAAGTTTGGGCTATATAAGTTTGACTATAGAAGACCTTAGAATTACCTGCATGGCACTGGGCCTTTTGTTTAAAAGAATCGGTTGTTACCACTCTGAAGAAGACCTTCTTCACTTCAGATTTGCTGAGATGGTCAGGAAGGCATAAGGGTTGGGAAGAAGGGGGAAGTGAGAGACTTGTGTCCAGTTGCAGAGCAGGTCTCTTCATTCAAACAGGAGAGAATCTTGCACCCTCTGGAGTGCAGTCATGGGGGCACTGAATGGAAAGGAGATCCTCACCTCGAGAATGCTCTGTCTGAGTCTGATGGCATTTATACCAACCAGCCAGCGAGTAACAAAGAATGGAATGAAGAGCCTGGTAACTTCAGCTTTTTGGATCTCAAATGTCACCCACAGTGCCAGGCCAGAGCTTTCAGGCTCTGTTTAACTCCACAGAGCTGAGCCTTGTGTTCTGTGCTTTGCTCACACTACAGATGGTGACTGAAGGACATGGAAGAATCACAATCTAAGGTTAGGCAGGATTAAGGAGTTTTTGACAACCCCCACTCCCATCACTCCTTTTTTATGTTTCTCCACCTCACAGCCAGCAGAGGGGGAAAAAAAAATCAAGTCAGGGTGGTTTCTGGGCTGTGATACACAACCAGGGAACTGTCTGCTGAGAAATCAATGGCAAGACAAATTCTGCCTGACTTCAGCGTGGCTGGAGAGGGAGCCTGATGTACAGCAGGAGGCATTAGGCAAACCACTGCCTCGGAAATGTTCACAGCTCCAGCTTTTCAAAGGCATTGTGCCCTCTGCTTTCAGCCACACTTTTAGGAAACACTTGATTGGGTGTTAGCCTTAATTAGCCCTGATGCAGTTGCATTTTTGAAATATGGGAAGGTTGTATTTTACACAAGCATGAAACGGGGCTTGTCGGCAGCAGGAAAAACATTGAGGGAAACGAGCAGCTCTTCCGCCTGCATCCTTTAAATAGAGGATGCTGCAATTTGGGGCTCCTGCAGAAATACCAGCTCAGTCTCCCTTCCTTATCTATTCTGTCTTCCCTCAAACATACAGGCAAGTTGGGTTTTGCTCTGAAAAAAGCACTAAGTAGACTGTTGCTATGGCAACCAACTCCCTGAAACCCATTTGTAATTAAGATGGTGGTCTAAGCACCCAAAAAATACATCCTGCCAAACCCCCCAGGTTTGCAGCTTCCCAAGTGAAAATGGTGTGCTTTCACAGTGAGTCCCTCTGACCAGGGCAAGCTTGCTTAGGCTGGACTGCAAGAGTGATTAGGTCTTTGGAAGTAGTTTGCTACTGAGATAGCAAAATAGGAAACAGCAGGGTTGCAATGTCAGGTTTTTTAAATTTTTTTTTAGATGTCTTAAAGCGTCAATAAATAACAAGATAGTAATTGAATCATCTCAGCTCTCAAAAGTACCCCTCAATCATAACCTGTAAAGTTTTGGAACACCTAATGAACCATACTTACAAATTTTAAAATGCCCTTAGCTTTTTTTTTCCTTCACAATTCAAAGGCTGTTTTAAAATCATGCAATAAAATTAATTAATAATTTAATAATTGTTTAAAATTACTAATTTAATTCATAATTTTTAGAAAAAGGTGTCTTAGTTTTGCCTTTAGTGTTTACTAAAGGAGGTGACAACTAGACTGAATGACTGAACGTGATCCTTGAAACACAAATTAAGAATGGATGAGGTTCTTTTTAAAATGACATTTATTGCTGATTGAGGGCTGTATGATGTGAATGACAGAAACATGAAGGCTTTATGTCATGAGATTTTATAGTGATAAACATATGTACAGACACTTTAAAGGAAGATGCCCCTCTTGCTCTCTTGACCTCTGAACTTTACAGATTTTATATTATTAAAGATAATATACCCATCAATCTCTATAAAAATTGTAATGCCTTCAACCCACAGTGGCTTGATCAAACAGCCATCAAACCATACAAATATAAAATGCTGGGGCAGGTTATTGTTTCTCTAAGTTAGATTATACTCTATTATAACATGTTTCAGACCTGCTTAATAAAGGGCCATTTAGGCTTTCAAATATTAAAAAAAATCCAAATACGAAGCAGACTTTTAAAAGAAATCCAGAGACCAGGCACCCTTCATTTAACTGAACAGCATTTAGTCT
The DNA here is from genome assembly GCA_035583135.1 of Lophotriccus pileatus. Lineage (NCBI taxonomy): Eukaryota > Metazoa > Chordata > Aves > Passeriformes > Tyrannidae > Lophotriccus > Lophotriccus pileatus. The sequence continues at coordinate 23,084,677 of JAWWES010000011.1, read as the reverse complement.
AGATATTGATTGTTCATACTTTACTTCCATTTTCCTACTTTTTTTTTGTTTTCTTGGAAAAATGTATGTTTTCTCTTTATTTCTTCAAGTTTTTAGTAACCGTGTATAGACCAGCAGTAACCTCAGAACCACAAACTGCAAGCTGCTGCTCTGCAGTGAAGGTCTGAGCTCCCCAAAAGCTCTAAATGTCATGATCAGAAAAGAAAGGTTCCACCTTTCTGGTCACCTTCCTTCTTTCCAGCTTGGTCCTACCCCTTGTCATTCACCCTCTCTATCGTGACACTGTTGCTGTTCTGCTGCTCCAGCCTGTGCCTTAACCGTGTTTTAGGGAAGCTGTGTTTTTGGAAGGCCAAATCCTGCAGCTCATTTTCAGCCTAACAACCAGTTAACACAATTAGGAATTCTTATTGAATTAAACTGATAGGGTACTGCTCTTAATACCTGTGGGGTTTCCTCAGAAATCAATATCACTAATTACCAGCATGAGTATGCTCATGTGAACCATACTGTGTTCTGTCTCCCCAGACAAGCAGGGTAGCATTCTCCCCTGAGCTGAAATGTGACCTATTACAGGAGGTATTCTGTCTGCAATTAATAAAGAAAAAATAAAAAAGATGCATTAACTATTATTGGATGCTAACCATTATTGGCTTCATCAGCTGTATTTTGGATTCTCTACAGATAAATGATTGAAATTACCAGTTGCCCACACTGGCAAAAACACAAACAACCCAGAACAAACAAACACCAAACAAACAAACCAACCCCACATAAAATTCCTCACAGCAGTTTCTCCATTTCTTTATCTAACTTCATACCTTCAAAATCAAAACAAATGGAATATGAGGCAATTCAAATGAATGTACATAAATCATCTGACTACATATTGACTGTAATTATGATTTTTCATCTAGGAAATATAAAAATCTTCACGCTGGAAGTCAACAGTGAATAATAAATCTTTACACTTACCCATGGTCTATACTTCAAGCTTTGGAGACAAATTCTGTAAGATACAACCAGTCTCACAGAGGAATACACTCTAAAAGGGCAAACTTCACGACTGCCCCCCAGAACAGGCCTGGGGTATAAGGGCAGGAGACAATCAGAACACAGCTGGGTCACTCCTCACCTGAGCTGAGAACCAGGCAAGCCAGCAGTGAGCAATCAGCAAAGGCAGGAACACAATCCCCTGCAAGCCAGAACCACTTGGCTTGGGCAGGATGCACCAGATGGCCCTTTTGGCAATTCAGGGAGCCACTGACAGGATTTCAAAGTGGACGTGGTGGCCAGACCTGCACTGAGCTGCAGTTACGGTAGATGAATTAACACTGAGGAAGGAAGTTAAAGGAACACTGGGACATGTATAACCTTAAAAAAGGCAATGAAAATTTTTATGAAACCTACAAGTGAAACATTGGCAATGACCTAAGCAACCTAATTTATGTCTTCTATAGGCACTTCTTTTGTTAAGACTTCTCAAGGTCCCACTCCTCTTTCCTGCATGTGCCCAGGATACGCAGGCAGTGTACAAGACAGTTGGTCCTCCCCAGTCAACACAACATCTGTTCCTGTGTTCCTGTGAGACACAGGTTTCTTCAAGTGCTGACAGCACTCCATGATTTGGGTTTTTCAGTGGGCAGGGAACACCTGGATAGTGGAAAAGCCAAAGACAATATGGGCTTTGGGGAAGGCACTGCAGTGGGACCCAATATTCTTTTGCATGGCAGAGCTTCCATCTGGCCTGGCCTGCTGGAAGAGCCAAGAACCACAGACAAGCCAAGGTTCTGGGAGAGCAGAGAGCAGGCACAGCACGTTCCCACACATTTACATTGTGAGGCACCTCAGCCCTGCGTGCACAGTCTGCTCCATCCACAGTCCACGGATCACGGAGCATTAGCTGTAATTGCAGACCCACTGGTCCCCTCTGACTCCATGCAGTGGTTTGCTGGGAAGCATTGTTCCCTGTGGAGCACAGGGTGTGCACTATCCCTTCACATTCCCTCTTCAGTCTGCTTCCCTGCCAGCCATCCCATGGTTTCTCCATGCCTGTGGGACACAGTGGGCGCGGATTTTGGCCCAAGAATTGCAGTGCTCAAACCAGCCAAACGGTTTCGTCATCGGGGCCGCTTCTATTAATAAATGCCCCATTAGTCACTGTGGTTTCTGATGGGATGCTACATGTGTTAAAAGAGTGAACGCTTCGTGTAGCTTCCAATTAGCTGGGAAATGTTTTCTGGTTCTTTGCCTAGAAGGACTTAGACAACAGTAGCATTGTTAGTGATGAACTGCCACCTCCTAATGTTGAGTTACAAGATTTAGTGGGTTACTAAACTATCACTGACCTTCTTTGATTATTTTTCTTAATTAGTCAGGAAGCTTTTGAAAAATGCTATAAAACAGATATTTCAAATTAACAGAAATTGGGGCACTATGTATTTAGAATAGATGAGTTTATTTGCAACTCTATGGCACCAAACTACAGGGAAAAAAAGCCAAGACAGGATTCCTAAAAATGTTTTAGATGCCTTCCAAACCAATTCAGCAAAACCAGTCTTATTTAAAGAAAACTGCCTTTAGGTAATTGTAGACCCTGAACATTCTCCATTAGGATGTGGAGTCAAATTTTCTTACTTCTAAACAACCTCTTTGCAATTCTATGCTACTGCCCTGCTTCTGCCTCTCCTTTCTCCTGTCTTAGCTCTGATTCCTTTCTGCAGGAGGGGGAGAGATGCAGTCCTGAAGCCTCTTTACTGCCCCCAGTAAAGAGGATACAGAGAGAACAGTTTGTTTTCTACCTCCCTCTGTTTTTCCTTGTATATTTTTTGGACACTAAACCAAAAGACTTGAGGAACGTCTTCCAGGAAGGGACCTCCAGATGCTCTTCTGCTCCTACTGGTCCATCTGAACTTCTCTTAAACTGTGTCTCTTTGCCTTGAAGCAGAGAGAGCCTCTCACCCTTAACCTGACCTGCTGGCATTGTTGTCTCAGTCCTCATTTTATTTAATCAGCTCAGGAAATCTATAGAAAGTATTCTGTTACCTAATGAGAACGTCATATGGCAATCACCCACAACACACAGATCAATAAACCTCCCCTAAAGGCAGTTTATCACTCATTGTATCCCACAGCAATCCACTGAGTGTTAGAACTGAAGGCACAAAAATTTAAAGTGAGCACAATAAAATGACGAATAATGACCTGGTACAAACCTTTTTTCTTAGTAGAACAAAATCCTACCAGAGAGGGAGTTTTCTCTAACACCCAGCAAGAAAATCCTTAAGTCAGTTAAGACCTAACTATTATACAGCTCAGCATCATGAACACTGAAAACCTTGTTTTACTGTGATTCCTCACTTTCTACAGGAATTAGTCACTTAGTTCTTTTGACATAAATCTACAGTAACATAAATACCCAAAGCAGCATAATCAACTGAAAAAGTCTATTAAGTTATTAATTGACACACAGAATACTTCTTTGTGGTTTTGAGGCATACCTGAAAAATCCACCTCAGTGAGAATAAAAACATGTGTGTTTATCCAAAAACATCAGAGAAGTTCATTCCTGTAACTTTTATTTTCTTTTCGCTTTTTCACCAGTGCAGTTCCCATATTACAGTGTTGGGAAGAGCGTAGGTCAAGTCTCATTATTGGCACATTTTGCCAATGTTTCAGCTATTTCCCTTTCAATTATTTGGCAGAACTAGTCATTTACCCAAGTTTAACAAAAAATTAGAGATTTCTGCCTTGGGTTATTTATTAGGCAGTGGTGCTACATCTGCTTCTTTCAGAAAACTCAGTTCTACTTTCCTGTGGCCACTGTTTGATCCCTTTTCTTGCAGGTTTCCACATTTAAAGTTGCTCCTGGTAATAGGCTGAACTCCCTTCAACTGAACCGTGCTAAAGATTAATCCAGTGTTAGGGAAAAGCATAAATCAATCAATGCTGGCTAACAATGGATCTGATTTTCCTTAAAGGTCAGGCATTTCTTCAAACACAGTCTCTGAAGATGGGAGAGTCTGATCAGTGGGACTGATCTTTGTTTTGCACACCACTGTCAAACTGGCAAGCTTGAATCACTTTGTAACTTGACATTAACTGCATTTCCATGAACATAAATACCTAAGAGTATGAAGTGCACTGATTTCTGGAAATCCTGTGTGTTTTATTCCTTGGGAGCTAACTGAAAACACTCACAAAATCTTTGCATTTTTATCAAAATCTCAAATTTGGAAAACCTCTGCTCATCTCATCCATGGTATCAATGAGGTTCATTTCAAAGACCAGCAAAGTATGAAGGCTTAGACTCAATTTGTAGGAAAAAACCCCATTTAACAGAAATGACAAGATTCCGGAATTTCTTCATAGTAGTTCACAGGGCCAAACTTAGACCTTCCATAATTCAAGAGTATTTCTGAGTATTTCTGCCCTCATGAAAGAGAGAGGAAGAGAGAGAGTTATGTTGAGACGGTTATGACAGACAAATAGACTGCTGTCAGGGAGTTGCAGCGAGCGAGGAGGGGTCTCCCCTGAGCCTCCTTTCCTCCAGCCTTAACACTCCCAGCTGCCTCAGCTACTCCTCATCACACTCATGCTCCAGCTCCTTCCCCAGCTCCACTGCCCTTCCCTGGACACACTCCAGGGAATGCCTTTCGTGTTGTGAGGCACTCAAAACTGAACACGGGGTTTGAGGTGCCTCACCAGTGCCCAGCCCTGCTTTTATCAGCCACGCTTTTGCTGGTACACGAAGACATAGCAGCAAGCTATGTACATTGGAACTGAACTGCCATTGAAATCACTTTCTCTTCTTTCTTCTCCAAGTTTTCATTAGAAATTTTAGCCATAAAATACAGAAAACTTAATCCTGCTCACTGTGTCCTTCCAACCTTTTAAGTGACTTTCTGGAGAGGATGCAAATGGAAACGTGAAACGCAACACATTATTCAATTATGATGTCTAAGTAGCCACTTTGCACCTTTTAAATAAAACAGGATGTTCCAATGCTGTGCAGAGATGCTTTTACAACGTAGGGGCCCTTTAACTGATGCATCTGCAAGAAAACAAATGCTTACTAAACACAAATTTTAACTGTGCAAGTAAGTCCTCTGCCTTTATCAGGTAGAGTTCCCCTCCCCAGAAGGTCAGGAGCAAGAAGAATGCCATGTTCAGCTGACTGTGTTGCAGTTGGGCACCTTTGGATTTATTTTCCCAGATATTCCAACCCATTCTTATGTTCACATCATTTAATGGACATGCAAGTTTACAATAGAATGTGTCCTAATTTTTGGACATGGGGGGAAGGGCTACAAAACAGCCTTTGCTGGCTTATGAGAAGTAAACAGGTCAGTGATTCAACACTTTCTGACAAAGTGCTGAGTTAAGTTAAGCAAACTTAACAGGCAGTCAAGATGATGCTAAATCACAGGACAGATTCTTAAGATTGACAAAGGACCATCAATCCAAAGACTGAATGTATGGAAAGGGAGTACTTGGATGGCTAAGAAAAAGCATTCAACACTATTATAAAAAACTGTCACCATTTCTGGGTCACATTCATACTGGCCAATTTCCAGTTGGCAGAACAACTCTATAGGGTGGGAAACAAGACAGCACAGAGCAGCCTACAACTGTGATTGGAAAAGAGGAATGCCAAGATGACACAGAAATACTGTCTTCTCCATTCAGCATCATGCTGGGCACAGCTCAACTGTTACTGCAGAATACTCAGCTATACTGAGTATAAACATGCCTTGCATGTTTTCCATCATTATCCAAGCTGATCTGCCCAGATACAAGATCTGTGGCTCACAATACCAGACTCCTGGTAATAACTGATAATAAAGAGACCTGCTGGACTTCACACAGAAAAGGTGTGTTTAACACTGAGCATTAGAAAACCTCAGAGTATCTCAAAAGTGTGTTAAACCACAGAAGGGTTTGCAGAATAACTAACTTAACATGAGGTTTCTCCTTGGTGGAAAAGCCAAGGATGCCTTAAATTGTGTAGCACTCAGGGCTCCAGGAGTCTGTAGGAGTCACTCATTCCCCTTAAAGAGGAAGGAAAATGAGCTCATACCTCAGCACAAAATCTGCCCCACAGTTCACAGCCCTTGTGACCTGTTGCACCCCATCACTGGCAATGCCAGAGATTCAATCTGGCAGGAACCAAGAAGTTACAAAGCCCAAAGGAAGTAATTTGGGCATTTGCCCTTTGCCTGCCCCGAAGTGTTTACCAAGGCATGTCCTAGACTGACTCACTACTTTTCCTTCCTTTTTTTTTTTTTCTAAGACACTGCTATTAAGTCAAACCCATGTAACCATACAGTCAGTTCTAAACAACAGGGTCTTAAGTGTACAGAACTTACTACAGCCCAGCCCAGTCGCTGTTTTTATGTCATGAGCCTGCTAAACATAGCACAGGAAGACTTCCTTCTCCTTCCTCCCCGCCCCACGCATGGCTGACAGCGTGACATCTACCACATTCACAGCCCTCACAGTTAAAAAAAGAAGTTATCTTCCAAAATTAAAATCACCTCCCTCAGCAAAGTGAAGAGAGTCACTTACACTAGATAAGATGTAATTTATATTCAACTCTCTAGCTAGACTCTCTAGTATGACATATACTGAATCTAAAAGCAAGTTTTGAAAATAGGTCTTTTTAAAATACACTAAAAATGAGACATTCTTAGAATCTTAGTTTTATTTGGATCACCATTTCCCATTGTAGCATGTTAGAAGCAACTGAGTTTCTTTAACAAAGAAAAGCCTGATTTATTGCTGGAGTTTGACTAACAGTATAAAAAAGAGCAAAATTTCAATGCTGATATTTTAGAATCCTGCAGAAACTTTCCTTTAAAAACACCCTACCAAAATGAATCAGTTCTAAACTGCAAGCTGAAAGCACAAGACTTTATCATCATCCATGCTTTTCCTCATAGACCTTATCACACCATGCAGGCTAAAATTTACAGTCTTGTGTGTCTAAATTTAGGTTTTAAAAGCAGATCCAAAAGTCTGACTCAGCCTATGTATTTCAGCTGTACATACTCCATTGGTTCTGTAAACCGGGGAAATTCTAATTACATGAAGAAAAGAAATGGAGGAATAGTTGAAAAATCATCCTGCTATTGAGCTAACTGCAGGCAACAAGGAGGGCATTAAGTGGATCAGTTCATCAATAATGGAATGTGGAGACTTTCAACAATAAGTAGGTCAGTGGTACATATTTCTGTTTTACCCTTGGATAGTCACTCAGCAGCCTACTCACAGTGAACTCACACCGCCTCCTTTCTCTTCTTACCACACAGTCCTCAGCACCACAACATTTACCAAATCCTCCCACCCCTGCGGAGAACTCGTGACCTGAAAACGCACGGGGAGTGAAGCTGGAGAGTTGGGGCTGTCCAGGGAGGTTGTGTTGCATTGAGATTATTTATTCTCTATCAGCTAGGGGTGTGTAACGAAACGAGCCTGTGTGGCTGCTAAAAGGCACAATTCTGCATAAATCTAACCCTGAATTGCTGTATTAAATGGTATGCTTCCCATCAACAGACATTGTCACAAATCCATGGAGATTCTTCCACAGATTTCAGTGGGTTCTAAATCAATACCCAGTACTTCTATGAAGCAATACTGATAGCAGTGTCACTTTTGGTTCTTTTGCTAAGAAAATACCAACAAAAGAATGGAAATGCACTATTTTGGAAGTCCCACTTTACGTTAGAGGCTGTAACAACTTATTTTTAATTATTTCAGTTAAAGGAAATTTGCTCTTTCTTCCTCTTTTTTGAGTTGTTGCCACAGGGATATAAGTGGAAAGCTGCCCAGTCAGCCTACCAGATACTTGCTGAGTCTCTGCTGAGAAAATTTCAAAGCTGATGGAAGAGGAGCTGTCCAGTTCAAAGTCAATATCATCCAGCCCTGCAGGAGAGTAGCACAAGTGGAAATGCAGAAGCAACTGCCTATTCAAAATTGAGGGCAACCATGACATCCAATACCTTCCATAAGAAGGCTCCTGATTGACTAACAGGAACCTGCAGCAGGATCCTTGCTGGGCACAGTAATAACCAGCCAGGAGATGTGGCAGCCAAAGGCAGTGTAAAAAGCCAAAAAGATTATTAATCACTGAAAAGATGTAATAGGCATTATTTTCACTGCAGCCAAACTAAATGGAAAAAGCAAAATCAAACAGAGGTAATATTTCTATAGGACTACACATATGGGGACATCTCTAGGGTGGCATACCACACACAGGAAGACTGAGGGATTCCATAATATAATAATTGAAGAGATCAGATATTCTATCTGGTAATCTCAGCTGGAACACAACACTTCTCTATTGGGTTAGCAAGGGCATCAGCTAATACAGGACACATTAGTTGTTCTGTATTGATAAATGTATCACAGTTGCATTCAGAGAAAATAAAGTCTATCCCCATCTCCCAAATCATATAAAATATTCCTGATTGCTTCTGTTAAATCAAAACATTTATTTGAAAGTGCACCTAAAATTAATACATACTCTAGAACATAAAAATTTTATGTCTAATGTATTTGCCACTCCAGGGTGCTTTTCATTTGTTCTCCTCACTCCTCTTAACCGAACAAGTAATTTACGTGAGTAATGAAAATAATCTGATTGTGCAGCTTTTAATCTATTATTCAATAGCTAAAAGGAAAGTAAAAATCACCCTTTCTAGCAATAATTCAGCCTTGGTGCTAATGCAGCCATTGAGCTGCCCCCCTCACCCGGGCCTCATACATTTTTAATGCCTCGAGTCTTTGTTAGGAGGTCAAAGATGTGAACTGTGGTGAGAAACACAGTTACCAGGTGTGGAAAGGTCAAGTAAAGAAAATCTCCCTATTGCCAACGAACAAATTAAACTGGCAGGGCTCTAAAGGAAAACTGCACAGTTGGGTCCTCTGTGCCTGACTGTGCTGAAGACCAGAAAGATAAAAGTCTAGCTGACAAGGCTGCCCTGACAGCCCTGGCTGGAAAAGAACCTGGAGCTCTTGGCAGGCCCAGTGAAGCGCTGCACAAACTTCAGCCAGCGTGGTCACTGTTCCTCAGCCTACCTGGATCCAAATCCACATGCTGGTTCAGGTGCTTTCTCCAGAGAACCATAGACACAGGTCAAGGATCTGATTACAGCAGTGCTTCCCTCACAGCCACATTTTTACTGGGTTGGGTGGTACTGCAATCTGGATACCTGTCACTAAACTTCAAACTTGGACTGCCTGGACCAGATCTCAGCACTAAGGAGTCTACCTGGTCTCTGTAGCTCTACTTCCAGTGATGCATTTTTAGAGAATTGATCTTTAAACACCTCAACACTTTTTAGAGCCCCAGAGGTATGGATGGCTTCCTTGTCTATCTTGCAAAATGCAAGATAGTTCTCGTATAGAGATGGGATCCTGCCCACACATTCCTGGAATTAAACCATTCCTACCCCAGTATGAGAAGCTGCCCCAGTCAATCTGCTCTGCTGAAGGGTTGACAAATTAGCTAAAGTTCTGCACTGGAAATGGTCCCATTTTATTTTTACCTCTTTAAACTCTACATGACCCACGACCTTTTATGACAGGAAAAGTGAAGGATTTGCCTTATTTCATCGTGGCTCAAAAAGAAGCCAATAAATTTGTATGTAACACTTGGCAATTTCTCTCCAGCTCTATTTATTGCTGTCAGGCCTTCTTCAATAAGAGGAAGTGATATTAATTTGGACCTGAGAGTGGAAGCACCCATTTTACATCTGGAATTGTTCCAGAGGGAAAACTAGGCTTGTTCCTCTGTGTGTCACATCACTGCTTCATGTAGACTTGCATTCCAGTGAAGCTTAGAAAACTTGTATAGATTTACATACTGGTTACTTACTCCCAAAACAATATGACAACAACTGGCCTTATAAATACACCAAGGAGGTAAAAATGAGCAGGATCATGTAAGCTCTAGCACAGAGGTTAGTGACCATAGAGAATATTCAGGCAAAAGCCAATCTCAAAGACCATGTAACCATTTCTGTTGCTGCCATGACCACATATTCCAGGCCTGGATGTCTGATTTCCTTCCCATTTACCCTCCTTTTCTCCCCACATTAAGTGCTGTATAAACAAAGGCCACGTTTTGGGTCTGTACTCCTTAGGGCTGGAAATGATGTCTAGGAATGACAATGCAAAGCAAACACCCACAGATGGATACAGACAGATGGAAAAGTACAAGGAAAAGGAGAGCACCAGTCAGCCCTTCAGAAATGGAAGTGCCATCTAGTGTTTTCATGCTTTTAGGGGTGGACTTACACACACAAGAAGCTCCATAGGAAAAAAACATTAAATTTCTTCTGTAGAAGCATAACCATGAGATAGTGCAGACTCATAGTGTTGACTAATCATAAACATGAATCAGTATTTAGGTAGGCCAGGATACCACTGACAGGACAGAGATTGGCCTTCAGAAGCCTTGGAAGGGGGGGTTATCCACCAAATGGTGGATGTTACAGAGTAAGACAAATAAGGGGAAATACAAAAAGCAACAAGTATTTGGGATCAAATGAACAGACAGAAAAATACTATTTCTGAATGACAACACTCTGAGTGGATATGAACAGGCAAGACTGTGCTGTTTAAGGTCAGAGGCAAGGGAAATTTTGATTAGAAATTTTAGAAGAAATACAAACATAACATAAATTACAGCCTTAGACAGATGGATAAAAGGATTTTTATGCACAGAATAAACCAGAGGCAGACATAGTCTGGATGTGAGAACAGAGAGACAATTTTGAGCCAAAGGCAGTGCAGTGACTTGCAGGATAGTGGGCTGTACCCAGCAAAAGCAAAGGAGCTGGCTCAGGAAAATTAATTGCAAACATACTTCTGACCAGTTTGCTACTTACTGTTGGTTGCTGGGGGCTTGTTTGCTGACCTTAACTTTAGCAAGTCAGCAAACATACCATAGCTGTGCAACACAAAGATGACACAGGATTCACTGCAATCCAGACTGACTGTGCCCTGCAGACACAGCCAGCTCGTACATGGCAATCAATGAGCCAGATGCAATTGTAACTCTGCTAACTGCCTGGAAATGATGCATTTTTTAAAAACTGAACAATTTGAGGGACTGTATCGCATTCATTACCATTTCAATCAACAGCAGCACAATGGAGCACTGACAAGATTTAAATGACTACCCAATATAAATAATCTGAAAGGCTCGTGATAACTGGGGAAGAGATTATTTACAGACTATTTTATTATAGGCTTCCTATTTGGCTAAGATATTGCACATGTGAACTTTTGCATCAGCCATAGCTGCGCTGGCAGCTCTTTCGGAGAGAGAGATAAGAAAAGAAATAAGGTTGAGGAAGGCGTAATGGAGGCATGGAAAATTGATTTTCAGGCTGACGGTGACCTTGACTCAGAGGTTGAACACGAGCTGTGAAGCAGACAATGAGGATGGGAACAAGCTGCAGACAGCAAAACTACAAACTTTGTTTGGAATCAGAGATTACAGACAAATTCTGACAGCCTGCCCCTGCCCCCATAATCAAGTGCACTAAGCACGTGATGACTTTTTAACTTGCAAGGACTGTTGGGAATTTACAAAAGCTCAACAGAGCTCAGACACTATTTCTCTCAGAGACAGCATTCCAGAAGGATGTTACTCAAGTCACTTGTGATGAAAAAAAAAGGAAAGAGAAATTTCTATATAATCAGTTATTTTATCACATTGTGATAATTCCATTTGTTCACATAGCCATGAAATATTTAATCTAATTCATTTTCTGCTATGAAATTTTTTAGGATGGGTCTGCAGACATGAAAAGATTCACAGAAAGAATGCAGTCATGAAGGAGGAGAAGAACACTGTACCTGATGCAGTTAAGAAAGGCAGGGAAGAGTGGCTGCCCGACCTTTGCAGTTTGTTACTGAGTTATGGGGTCAGATACAAACTGCTCTGAACAGTTTGTTCAGAAGTGCAGAACAACCAGGGACCATGTTACTCCTAAATTACTGTTTATCCAGCAAGAAGCAGTTAAAGAGGCTCTGCCTTTATTTTCTTTCTGTGCCTTTTCCATCGTGTAGTTTGGGGAAAGGAGGGACTGGCAAGTTAAGGGATGTCCACACTGAGAGTGCCCTGTCAGCACAGGTGTTATGTATTATAATATTATGCAGCATCCTATGCTGGCACAGCAATCCAAGGTGTATTCAGCTTACAACAGCAAAAAAAAGATTTTTACAGTATAACTTCTTGATTACCTGTGAGTGACAAGCTGTTTTTTATGCACAAGTGACTTCAGGTCACACCCCAGGTGCTGATCTGTGCATAATTGCCTCATCACAAAATTAGTAGTGCAGTCCTGGCCTTTGAGCTATGGAGGAACCTCTACTCTAGCTAGAAAACACTGCTTTGGTTTCTTGAGATCTCTGGAGCGGCATATAAAGGCTGGAGAAGGACAGAGAATGTGTACTGGATTTCTTCCCTGTCTAAAGCTCATTTTGAATGAGAATTTGAGGTCTGCAAGCAAGGAAAACTGGACAGTGTTCAGAGATATAATATTACAGCATCATGGTCCTTTGGCCCTTGCACAGAGATACTCTGAACTCACGGGGTACCAGCACAGCTGCAGTCCATGTGGGTGGTCAGCCTTCAGCAGGGCTGAAATCCCACCCACTATTGCCAGTAGTATTGGGAATTTCCTACAAAATGTGTTTCTGAATAGAAATCACGGTACTTATTTTTGTTAGTGTGCAGTAATGTGCTCAAGACTCTGTTCTGAAATGATACATGCCCTGAAACAGAGGGGACAGGGAAATGAAAACCCTCCAGTTTTTAAAAAATCAGGCCAATTCACGATTACAATTTTTAAAAACGCAGGTTTTTCAGGGAAAGGGAGTTTCTGAGTATCTCCATGGCAGACCGCTGAGATGGATTATCTGCCTGTTCTGTGCATGCTGTTTATGATCAATTCTGTTCTGCTGTTAAATCTCCTACGTAGTGAGGTGGTTTTCTTATTTTTCTGGAAGCATTTTTTTATTGTTCCAGTAGAATTGAATTTTCACAAATAATGTTTAAACTTTTGAAAAGTAGTGTATTCTCCATCTGAAAATCGTTCCTTCAGAAAACTCCCAGCTAACTTCCAACCTACACAGCAGCTGAAGCAATTAGCTCTGTGTGATAGCAGAGCTAATAAATAACCTTGGTATCAAGGTTATTATAAGCAGTTCAATTGCCAGGCTAGACAAAGAATGCTTCAGGGCATTCCCTCATGGTAGAAACAGCTCCTGCAAAGAGCCTGCCTCAATTTCCCACTCCCAGTGTCTACTTAAATTAAGCTAATCAGCTTTCTAATTTTCTTTTTTTTAGGGGTTTTGGGGGGGCAGACATAGAGGTCTATTGATTTCTTAACTGATGGTGTTAATAAGCTTCCAGACCAGACTTCCCTGACTTAGAATCTCCTCCTGCTGTTCCCCTTCAGCTGCAATCAGAGGGCTTTTCTCTTAGCTTGGAGAGTCCGTATTAGGCCAATATTCCATCAAATACATGGTCAACTTCACTCATCTAATCACTCTCAATTCTGAGGCTGGGATAATAGGCGTATCTTTGTCCCAGATGGGAGGAGAAGCCTTATAATGCAGGATTTTTCATCCCAGGACCTTAAGGGGACAGTGGCCCTACATTCTATCTCACCCCTGACATTAATAACTCCCAAGACACTCTTCTCTCTAGCAAAGACTACATCAAATATTTTTTTAATAGATTTCCTTAGGCACAGGAGCAACTGATCTTGCAGAACATCCCCTCTGGCCTTAAAGGGCCAGTGTTCTGCTGCAGCCAACAAAAGATTGAAATATGTCCTTTAAGTGTGACGAAAAATAACTGAAAATTTCAAAGCATGTCCAACAAGGGTTAGCATTTCAACTGATAAAGGAAAAAATCACATCAGAAAAAAAAGAAAAATCATCAGACCTGATTGTAGGAGGAAGGAACTGAGAACTGGGACATCACTGAGTCTATTTCACAGTTTTAATTTGCAGGTAGAACTGAGATGTCATGAAAACTGCCTTGTAAAAGGAGAGCTGCTCAGGAACTGAGTAATTAAATAATGCCAGTAAAGACTGAGCTGATATTCAGCCATAAATTTGAGGAAATCTGCAGATGAAATGGCTGAACTGCTGCCTAGGAAATTCTAAACTGTCAGATATTCTGCAAAAAGAACTGGACTTAGTAAGGATGATGACCCCAGCAGTGACAGGCTGCAGAGCGCTCCTGCACTGCTGGGCACACTGTCAGGACCCCAAAATCTTGCTACCAGCCCTGACTCTCAGCTCGCTGCAACCCTCCCTTCTCCAGCCGCTCCCGCTGCTCTGCTGCGCCGCCTCCTGCTCGCCAGCACACGCTGCTGCGTGAAACGAGCCACCTGCACAAGGAATACAGCACCAAAGGCCTTGCCTTGAACTTCATGAGGCCAGCCCGAGGCACACAGCAGCCCATGCCCAGTGACACAGCTGTGAACAGGACACGGGAGTGCTGGAATGCTGTACTGTCCAAATCCTTTCTGGATCCTTGTGAGGGCCGACATGCTCGCAGTTGTTTTCGGATTTTCTGTGGTTGCAGGCAAAGTTTAGGGTTCATAGCACTTGAGATCATCAGGTAAGGTCTGCACATTTCTCACAATTGCTATCAGAGCCATTGTACTGTCCCCTGTCCTTGTCCTCTGGACCGTAAAACCCCTTCTTTTTTTTCAGGAATTGCCAACATTCAGGTTGCATGGGGATTTTCAGGTGCCAAAACTCTCCTTTTTTGTCAAGCATCCTGAACGACTTGGGCACAGCAAAGAAGCTGAGCTTCTTAGTGAAAAATCTTAGGCATGACGCAACTTGGGAGTCAACCCGATAAACTCCTCACTGCAGGCGACCCAGCCTCATCAACCCTGGCTACAAAATACATCTATTATGTAAAAATCCTGCAGCTTCGACCCCGCAGCCTGAGGCTGCTCCAGCACAGCCACAGAGGGGACGTAGCCAGGGCCCAGAGCCGGAGCTCAGCCACGAGGTGTCAGCGCTCCCCCGGCAGTGCCGGGCTTGGGCTCCGCAGGGAAAATCCGCAGAGCGATGGAAAGGGACACGCTCCACAGCTCTCAGCGGCACTGCACAGTGCAGGAGGTCCAAACCGGTCCATCAGTCCCTTCTAGCCTGTGGAAAAACAGCCTCCAGATCAAGGAAAATAAACTGTAGCAGCCTCATGAATATCACAAATTCCTGTGCTGGCCTGCCAAATAGTGCTGCAGTATTTGTGTTTGGGATTCTCTAAGGATTAGGCCTCCTCCCTGCTTGGGAAGCGTGCCTGGGTCAGTGGAGCAGGCAGGAATGCAGATATTCCCAGCAGCTGGATCATGGGCATAAACCAGGGAGCCATTTCTGCTACTGCCTAGGGACACTGACAGGCTGGTTGTGTACAGGAGACCCAAAGCATCAGTGTCTGAGTAACAAAAACCACTCGAGTATTGCAGGAGTATAGAGGTGTCTTCTGCCTATATTTCCAATTACGTGAAACGTAAACAGAAACAGTAACAGGGCACCAACCATTTTTTACTTAAGTAAGTCATCTATAAGCACATTTGAGGATTTTTTTGGTTTCTGCTCTGACTTTTATCGCTTGAATTTCTAAGCCTTGTTGCTCATCCTTTCTTCAGAGCTTTCACTGAGAAAGCTTTCACTGAGAGCTTTCACTGAGGGTAAGAGTGAGATGCTGCTGATACATGGGTGGCTCTGGTGACCAAATCCCCTCCCGGGGATGCCCTGTCCCACCCATCAGGTGTGCCCCCCTCCTCTCCCTGCTCAGTCACAGCTCTGTTGCCTGCTCCTCACACTGGGCAGAGGTGACCAGCTGGCACAAGAGAGTCGAGAGAGCAGCAAAAGCCATACTCTGAATTGCATCTATAAGAACCTGTGAGTCTCAGTACACCAGAGAGGTCCGTCTCAGCTGATCTGATAACATTTTTTAGGAGTACCTAAGGCAAGTCCTGAGCAAGGACTGTCTGGGGGAAGAGTAGGCATATTCTTTCCTCTACTACCTCCCTCAGCATCTAATCCTGGACTTCTTCACATTAGTGCCTTCCAACCCATGAAGTGAGTCACTTAGATGAGCTCTAGAAAGGGACTTTGCATGGAAGAGGATACATAAATGACACCAGACAGAAATAGATTGATCTGTCCAAATCTATTTGCTGTGGTTTAGAGACACTGCTGTCTGAGCCAGCAGCAGAGACAGAGACCGAAAGGGAACAGGACAATAACAGCAAAAGAAAGGGACTTGTTGGAGATCTGGGCTGGGAAGGTGGAGCAACAGGAAAGCTGCAGTTGCTGGGAGAATACTAAAGCCAAACAGAACTGATTGCACATCTCCACCTTCAATTCCTGAAGGTGAGGTTCCTCTGCAAAAATCTGGGAAACCATTGTGCTGCACCACTGAAAAGAATTGTGAAAAAAATGTAACTACATTTTTGGGAGTGGTGAGGGCTCTGGGGATTGCTTTACTTGTCTCATGGAAAGCTTAATGACAAAACTCCTTCTAAAAAGACACTTGCAGGTGGATGGAATATGGGACAAAGCTGAGAAGGTACCCTAGACTTGTTTGTCCTCACCAGCACAGAAGGTGCATTTTCTCTTCACAAAGAGCCACTGCATGCAGCTTAGAAGACTGCACTGCAACTACACTGGGGCTTGTGAGTTGAACTTTGTAAACAGGACAAAATTAGAGTGAGGGCATCTGCCTGAGGAGGAGGGCACTCCTTTCATTTCTTGTGTCACACCACCAGGCCCTGACACCGTTCACAGCACTTTCACCTGCTGCTCTCTGAGAGTGTTCTCAGCGTGTGCTACAGTAGTAGATATTTATTGAGCATTAAAGGTAACAGATTTACTGGAGCTCCAGGAAGAGATGGATTTTGATGCTAAGAACTGCAGTGTTCTCTGACTGAAACACTATTTACTTGGAATCAACAAAACAGGAAATTCTTATGTCATTGCTAATCTGACCCTAGTTGCATTCTGATGGTAGCTGGTTTTTATTTCTGGTTTTAGTTATTTTCCCTCATTCACTCACCAATGTGTTTTAAATAACAACAGGAAATAAACAGATGAACACATAAGATGTTTTTGTTTATGTTGCAGGTGCAACACTGAAGAATCCATTTGTAGATATGGATGTTCCCCCAACATGTAATACAGCATGACACAGTTCCGGGATGCCACACCAAGATCAGAATCAACAAGGATTTCTCTCTAGGGATCTCACCACAGGTCTTGCAGCAGCAAATCATGCCAGTCTGTTTAACACACTAACAGGAGTTCCTGACAACCATGCACACTCCTGAAGCCATGCTTGCAGATGGCTGGTAACTAATACCCTTTTTTAAAAACACAACCAACTTCTGTAGGATTTTGTAAAAGGTATGACAGGGTTTAAGAGAAAAAGGAGGCATATTTCTGTCACACTGTGCCACACAACAACTGAAAATACCATTATATTTTTAAAACACAGGTATGTACAGAACAAGCTTTCACTTGGGAAGCTGTTATGAAGAGGCAAAATTGTTTTTCATTGTACGAATTTTTCTTTAATTTTAGAGAAAAGCTCTATATATTTTATGACAACAGTTTAAATGTCTTAAAGCAACAAGGTTCTAGACTGCACATTATACTGGTTTGGCAAGATTTACTGCCTGACGAAAGGTATTTTTTAAACAAACAGGAAGCAGAATACAGTATGCCCTATAGAAGACATGTATTTGTTGTAGCAGAAATTGTGAATAGAATAATGAGTTATACTGGCAAATCACCATCAAAAAGTAACTTCTTTGGTTCTGTTTTAAATGAGTGAAAACATGTTGTTTATATCCATGATAATGGCACTCAATCTTATACAAAGTCTTCCTCTTCTAATTTAAAAACCAGTCTCAAAGGACTAGACAAGATACATTTAACTCAGTTTTCAGTTTTTTGTGGCACCCTTGTAGTCAGTTTAACAGAACAGTCGTTGTTTTCACACCCCAGTTCGAATCTGGTCTTGGCTGTCTCTTAATCTGAGAATAAGTTGAAAAAACCCCAGCAACTGTGCTTTGTAAATGGAATCTGATGATCCAATGGTCCCATGTGGCCATGGTATGTTTGAAGAGATCTGAATGACCTCCTCATCCAGTGTCCTGCCTCAGACAGGATTTAAAGGCAGTATCTTTGCCCTGAGGTTTGCTGTCACGGGGGAAAGTGGAAGAAGGATCTATGAGGCTGGGACTGCAGTAAGGGAAAAACAGATTAGATTAGACACCTGAATTTTGATGTCTAAAGTTAAGGTCATTTCTACCTTCAATCATTTATAATGTAAAGAATATATAACCACGGTATTTAAGAGATGCCTGCATTTGGAAGAATTTGCATTTAAAAATGCATGATGCTCCAAGACTGGTGTTTTAAAACGAAATCACATCCCCTGGACAGGGAACTTTCGCAGTATTACTCTGCTTAACAAGAGGAGAGTTTCTCTCTCCAACTCCCCAGGACTGCCAATACAAATCAACTTTTCAGAATGCTCTCAATTTACCACAATGTCTCCTGAAAATATAGATGATGGGTATTTAAGACGCTCTTCCATGGCACAAAACTACATCTCTGAAGACTGCTCAGAATTTGCCATTTAACCTTTAAAAGCCTGAAATGCCGAGCAGTTCATCATGTAGTCATTCTTTCCAGAAATACTAAATGATGTTTGATTTGGACTAATAAAATGATAATAAACATTAGGCTTAAAATTCCAGCCCAGAGCCTTGAGAGAGCAGAGGCAGAATTTCCCATCCTTGTAGCATCCCTTACATCTCTTCCCTGGATTTCAGGTTGAGTAACCAACATCACAAAGGAAAAGAAAGGCAAAAGAAAGAGAAAAGTGACTTTGTGGCCACAAAAGAGACAGTATTTCAAAGGAGTCTATTATTTCTCCTGCCTTACAAGCACAGAGCAACAAATGATTTGTCCAATATTATTTATTTCCCAAACTGATGTCTTCTTTCTCCTGCTGCTTTTCTTTTCCCCTGTAAGTCCTGCTCACCTGTTAGAGCTACCCAGTGCCTGTTGCTGCCTGCACTAGGAGTGCTCAGATCTCCTCTCTTGTGGTCTCTGCCCTTGACACTGGCAGGAGCCAACAGCTTCCCACTGCAGGACTTCTGCTGCTCTCCTCACTTACCCTAAAGCTGAGCTCTGAATCCAGAGGGAATGGGCACAGACGTGGAAGATGGGCTTTTACTCCTCTTGTGCAGGCCCAGCATTCACACACAGCCTGTCAGGTCCCTCTGGATGGCATCCCTTCCCTTAAGCATGGGAAACCACACCACACAGCTGGGTGCCCTCAGCCCCACTGTGCATGGCACTGGCAAAGCTGTTAAACAGCACTGGTCCCAAACCCAACTCCTGAGCAACGTCATTAGTCAAAAAATACTGTTGTTTTTTTTTTTTCTCATCTCATGGTTCACTAAAATGCACAAAAATGTTCTGGAAAAATTATTTTTAAAAACCTATATTCTCCTGAAGACCTCCATTCTTGATTTTCCTTCTTTTAATGCAGAGTTCACTGGAGTTTCAGAGGTATTTTTGGAACTCCCAGAACAAAGACCAGGTACCTGAGTACCCTTAACAAACCTCCACTTACTGCTATGAATAGACAGAGATTCACCACTTTATAAAAATTGAATGCAAATAAATAATCTCATACAAGTAAAAATGTCTGAAAAAATATAGAGAGAAAGATCAGACCCACATGAACTGTCAGGTAAGTGTTCCTTCCAAAAGCAAAATATTAAAATAGCATTCTGGTATTCCAGTCAAATGTTAGTGACGTGAACTAACAAGTCCTAGAGTAATACCTTTTTTAAATCACAATATTTCATTGTTCTAAGTAGGCTGGAGCGTTTGGTGGCAGGATGTTTTACATGCTTACACTTTACAGCAAATGCACAGGACACACAATAAAGTTGCAGGTAAAATGAGGGATATTTAAGAATGAACAATGTTATATATTCTGACTTCTACTTAATGAAAAGGATAAAAAACTCTTGGCTGAACAATGTACATGCATGGTACATATAAATATATATATATATATGCATAATGAGTGTGTATACACACCTAAAAAGAGGATTTCTGCAAACTTGTTAAGTTCAAGAATAGTGAAGAAATCTGAAGCAGGTACCTTTTAAAATCTGAGTAGCAGATTAATAAAATTTCAGTCCATACAGGGTTTATTATGTAACTAAGAAACACCCATTTATATGCTGTTTAACATATTTTGTTAACTATTTTTCATATATGTCATATCTGATGTACATAGGCTTTATGTATTATATTTTAGTTACCATATTCTACATTACCTATTAAAGTCACTTGGATTCAATGTCATGTTTGGTGTCTAGTCAACATCACTTTATTGTTCTGTATGACATTAGCGAATTTACTATTTTCCAGCGCTGCAAATTCATTGTTCAGCAAAAAAAACTCCTACTGTTTATGAGTAATTTATTTTCTTTAAATCCACAGCCTATATCAAAGGCTTATAGATGCAAAATTCACTAATTCTTCTCCTTGTGTAGGAGAACCTGGTTTATAAGTCAATGAGCACTGGGAGAATCAGAATATCAAGAAGTTAGGTTATCAAGTGTATGTTCTCTAGAAAGTGGATTAGTTTCTAAATATAGGCACTTACTGCTTTGAGAAGTGCCATGTTTAAGAAGGGAAGTTCTGGCCTTCATGAGGAATTTGTTCTGATCTAAGTATTAAATAAAAGCTCATTCCTACCTTTTTCCACACGCCTTATAAATTAGCTGGTTGACTGGTTGACTCAACGAAGAAAGCATTAACTTTCAGGCACATCTGAAAGTGTCTCACCTTCCAAAGTCTTGATTATCTGAAAAAATAAAGAAATTGAATTAGATCTGGCATAACAGAACACACACTGGAGTTTGAAGTAACTAAGTAGGTATGCACAAAAAATTTGCCTTGTCTTTCTGACTGTGGGAAGACATTTAATAAAAATGATATTTACAAATACTTCAAACCTTCAGCAAGATAAACATGTATCATTTTTTAAGTTGAAAGAATACACTTCTCAATTTTGTTTTCTGTAGCCACTCTAAATAAAACTACATAGCTCTCCATTTTATAAGTACTGTAATTAAATACAATAAGACCTGGCAGAAAAGCTCCATCAGTTGTTTCCCACAAAGGGACTATTTAATAGTAAACTCTTACACTACTATAAAACTATTGTTCATCTATATTCTACCACAGTGTCAGATTGATTTACATCCAGACATACAGTGCAAATGCCACCCGAATTACTGCAGCATTATAGTATATTTTCTAATCTGGGAACTCCAAACTAACGCTCTGTGGTGCCAATCACCATTTCCACTTGAAAGTCAAGGAGTACTCAGGATGCTAAGCAGGTCCCTGAATAGTAACTTTAGTCTTATATTGAGTATTTAAATGGATTCAGTCATAAGCATCTGTCATTCAATTACAAGGACTTTTCAAAGCAACAATTTGCCTAATGTTAGCATAATTGTATCCATGCATTAATGCTCTTAAGTAGAAAATTGCAGAAGGGGAAGGAAGAAGAACAATTTTTCCATGATGGAACATGAATACACTGAAAGGTGGCACAATCCAAAATGCAATAGTAATTGCTCAAATGCAAGAACCAACTCACCCATTCCTATCAGCGAGTCTTTAGAAGGTGCTGAGAACCCTCATCATCTTGAACAATGAGGAAGGTAATGACAGACATGGAAACGAAAATGAAAGGGACATGATTCAGTTGGTAACACATTAAGAACATTAAGAACATCACATTAATGACCAAATATTCTGAGCTGGAAGGGACCCACAGGGCTCACTGAGTCCAGCTCCTGAAGTGAATGGCCCATTTGGGGATCAAACACACAACCTCGGAATTATTAGCACCGTGCTCCAAACAACTTTCTTAATGCAAATGGAACAAAGAAAGGCGTGTTGCTGTGATGACAGAAATAAGCAAAACGCCAGGAAACCGGCGCGGGGCGATGCACGGGGATGTGCCGGGTCACAACCCGCGGGGCTCTGAGGTACCCTCTGGCTGAGCACAGGCGCTGAGGCGGCGGGGCACGGGCAGAGCCGGCCGAGGGCAGCGCAGGGCTCACCTGGCGGCTGCAGACCCCTGCTCCGATCTCCGACAAGTGTGGGTGCCGGGCGGTCCTCGCCTGACTCCAGCCCATGGAGCACTCACCCCAACACAACACCTTCAGCCCCCGTCACACAGTTCCCACAAACGGCCTCCACTGTTTCCAGCTGAGGGGCTCGCGCCTCGGATTCCAGCTTTTTTTGTCACGGCACCCATTCCGCCGGTCAGCGGGAAGCGCGCACCTTGAACGCGGTGCGGACGCGGTGACTGAGGGGGCTCTGCGAAGCCGGGCAGAGCACGGCTCGCCCCTGGCAGCTCACCGCCCTGCCGCGGCGTTCCCAGCCCCTCCTCGAGCCATCGCACCGGGGTCCGTCCCCCCCCGGGATCGTTCCCTGCGAGGCACCTGTGCCCGCTCGCCCCTCAGGCCCGCCCGGGGGCTCGCGCCCCCTCACGCCGCGCGGCAAGCGGGGCCCGGGGCAGCGGGGCGGGCTGGGGGCGAGCAGGCACCGCTGAGCACGGAGAGTGGGGCTGGGAAGGGGCCTGAGGGCTCCGAGCTGCCGCTCCCGCCCGGCCCTCGATGGTAGCGGCGGCCGCAGCTGCAGCCGGGCGGGAGAACCTCCAACCTCCCTCTGCCGCACTGTGTGGGGAGGCAGGTCCAGCCCAGCGCAGAGACAGTGTCGCGGGGAGAGGAGTCGGCTCTTCGATCTGCTGCAGGGTAGGAAGGCTTTACCTTTCCCTAAGAGGGATCTGAACAGGCTGGATCAATGGGCCAAGGCCAGTTTTGTGGGGTTCAACCAAGCCAAGTGCCCTGTTCTGCACTTCGGGCACAACAACCTGTAGCTCTACATCTGGGGGATGAATGGCTGGAAAGTGGCCCAGCATAAAAGGACCTGGGGGTTCTGGTCGACAGCAGCTGAACACGAGCCAGTGTGTGCCCAGGTGGGCAGCAAGGCCAATGGCACCTGGGCTGTGTCAGGATTAGTGTGGCAGCAGGAGCAGGACAGTGACTGTCCCCCTGCACTGGGCACTGCTGAGGCCACACCTCGAGTGCTGTGACCGGTTCTGGGCCCCTCCGTTCATGAGGGACACTGAGGGATGGAGCGGGTCCAGAGAAGGGAATGGAGCTAGGGAAGGGTCTGGAGCACAGGTTCTATAAGGAGTAGCTGAGGGAGGTGGGCATGTTTAGCCTGGAGAAAAAGAGGCTCAGGGCTGACCTTATCACTCCCTAAAAAGAAGTTGTAGTGAGGTGGGGGCTGATCTCTTCTCCCACGCAAGCAGCAGCAACAGGACAGAAGGACATAGTCTTAAGCCAGGGGAGGTCTAGGTTGGACATTAAGGAAGAAATTCTTCATGGAAAGGGTGATAATTGATTCTGTGATTCCCTGGGCATCAGCAGAGAGTGAATTCACGCCTGGCCCCCTCTGGAAGGCAGAGCAGGGACACCTTGTGAGGGCGGGGCGGGGATTGTTCTGCAATGCCCCATGAGGGGCACAGTGCTGGGCTGGGACAAGTTGCTCAGGGTGCTGGCAGCAGCTGTGAGGGAACATGTTTTTCAGAGATCCCTGGGGATCTGCCAGCAAGTTTCAAGGTCTTGCTCCAGTTGGGGCACAAAGGCTGTGTGGTGTAACTCAGGTGCAGCAGCCTTGGAGACCCTGAGGTAAAATGGCGCGAGGCTCTCAGGCAGAGCCTCAAGTGTGTGTGAAAACCTGCTCCCTTTTGCCCTCTCTCCTGGCGTGTATAGCAAAGATTCAAGGAGGCCCTAAACAGTGAACAAAACATGTATTTACTGCCACTCCTCTTCATCAAATCCCAGGGCACTTTAATGAGCTTGGAGCAAGGATGAATGCTCGAGCAGGTGGCCAGAGGTCTCCCAAAGAAGAATAATGCTCACCCAGGGTGTTTACATCCTGCTAAGAACTAGAATAGTTCATGCCAAACCACAAAGCTGCTGGTTGAAACCTGAGCTGAACTTCCTTGATGATCAGAGAAGCCTGGTTGTGTTTCAGCACAGCCAGTTTTCATTTTCACACCTCTCCAAACTTGCTGGGACAAGAACCAAATGTACAAGTATACAGTGAACTCCTGTTCTTGGGACATTGCTGACCCAGTCCCAAGCAGCATGTGTCAGAGTATGCTAAAAAAAGGTTGCTTCTCTCAAAAGATTTCCTGATTTGGCTTTTTTTGAGGCTTATGTGGTGTGTGTTGTTCACATAAACTCTACATTTTTGGCCATCTGCATTCAGCTAACCCGTAGTTAACTCCTAGAGGCTTTCATTTAAGAAAGCCTCATATCTTTAATGTGACCCAGTTTTCTCCCTTAATTTAAGGCAAATGCTGCTTCAGCACACACAGAGGCTGCACATTTCCCAGAACACAGTGTGTAGAGATCTGCCCATCATGGCTTTTCACCCTCTGATGTTGGTGACACATCTGGCTACCAGATTAATTCCAAAGCTCCTCAGTGGTTTTGGCACAGTGGGTTTTTGAGCTGAGGTCTGCAACTTTCCTGCTATTGGCAGGCACAGTAGTTAACCAGCAGTATCTTGGGTGCTTTTACATGTCACACCTTCAGTTCCAGTGCAGACAGATGTCTGCTGCTTATATCCCAGTGGAGGTTTTAATGGATGGCCATCCAGCAACAACTAACTCATGCAAGAAATAGCTCTAAATACTGCTGTGCATTTGTGAGTAAGTATAAAGTGCTACAAAGCTCAGAGCAGTATGCTGTGAAATAGTCCAGCCAGATGGAAACAGTCCATCAAATACCACAAGAAGGCCAGTTGCTTACAGTGCATCTCTTCACTGTGCAGATTAGGGAGGTTTTTCTGCCTTCTCAGATGCTGAATAAATCTAAGCACTGCTGCAGGATATTGGCAGCAGGTTCAAAATAATCAGAAGTATCACATGTCCTCGACTATTTCGGGGGATTGCTCAGACAGTTGAAGAATTCTGCGCAGGGCTGCCCTGTAGCTCTTTTTAGGATTTCTGGTAGCCAAAATGTGGGGCTAAAGGCACTGGAGTTTTGAGTGAAAAATGCAACAAATCAAAACTGTGATCTTTTAGCAAAAAGCAGTGATAAAGGCAGGGAAGACAGCAGCTTTCCAGTAGGTTAACTCCATCCTGTTTCTTTAAGGCATGTAAAGTTTTGATAATGGAAGGGTACTAGGGCCAGGCTGGAGGATGACAGGTCCTGGAATCTCAAGAGAGTCATGAGGCAGTACTCCCTAGCTGCAGAAATACTGGAAAGAGTATGGAGGACCAGTGTTGCTCATGATAAAACTCGTATCTCTAAACAACTTTATCTGTCTTATTGCCTCCCTATCCATAGTCAAGCAACTAATGAGGAGCCAGGGCTGCCATTATAGACAGATTTCTAACCATCACAGTCTTGGAGGAAGTCCTGGGAGTAAACACAGAATGCTCTGGAATACAGATTCAAGAGACTCCTTTGTAGCAGTGGGAGGGGCAGTGCTACCCTCCCAGTTCTGAAGCTTGACTTGTGGTCGCTGGGAACTTGGGCTGGTCACTGACTGTGATCAGGAAAGGGCAATGCCCTGGTGGTTAATAAAGAAGTGAGTCCTTGTCAGGAAGAGACAGGTTCACAGTCTGTTTCAGGTCCTGAGCTCTCCTGGAAGGATTTATTCCAGTCTGCCCCCTATATCTAGACCATAATAATGAAAGAAAAAGATTCTTCCAGTTAAAAAAAAAAACAAACAAAAAACCAAACAAACAAACAAACAAAAAAACCCCCACAAAACAAAAAAAAACCCAAACAAAGAAACAAAAAAACCCCAAACAAACAACACCAACAAAAACAAACAAAAACTAAACCAAGCCAAAACAAACAAAAACCAAAAGCCCCAAACAAACAAACAAAAAACAAGTAGAAAAATCCCCATTGTGCTAATGATAGAATAACTTGCAGCGAGAGGTGGCATGATTTAGAGTTATTTTTTGCAAATATTCTGGGCTCCATTTATATTAGTGTCAGAGTAAAAGTGTCTGATTGCTACTGCAAGAGCTAAGTCTGATAAAAAGAGTAACTAGTCATGATAGGAATGAAATGGGGTACACTTTGTTTGAAGAGTTTATTTATATAGCTTCTAAGCAGTTTATAGTAGCTTACAGTACTATTTATTGCCATTTCAGTGGGCCATTTGACTGAGCATTAGTGGAGCCTGTGACCATGAATTATTCACCTAAAATCTGCTTATATCAGCTACGTACACATGGTAAGTAGTGTAAATATTTATCAAGCATGTACATATAAGCTCAAATCACACTCTATATGCAACTAGATATTTACTATACACCATTCTGAACTGGAACTTTCCTATAATACACAACCACAAGATATCGTTTTTAACTGTACAAACCTGCTGGGCGAACATGAGGGTTGAGTCGTGATCTGGGTAAAGTCAAGGTTAACTGCATTCCCAGGGCTCCAAGATTTAATTAAGTAAAACTGCTGGAGCCTTTGAAAGTGGGAATTGTAATGTCAATGCTGTGTTCTCTTCCCCACTTCAAAAACATATCATTCTAGAATCTGGCAAGCAAAGCATAAGGTTTAAACAACTCACTTTGCTCAGTGTGTGTTGTCAGTTTACCTCATCACCTAATTTAAGAAGTTGTGTCAGCACTGTTACCAATTTGTCCTTCATAACTGGAACAGCTTCTCAACTGCATTATGTCATGTTCCCTTGTGTCTGCAATATCTGTTAACTTGCATTTCAATTCATTAGCTTTTAGCAGCTTGCCCTTCAAAAATCCCATTCTTCTGAAATTTCTTGGCTTCCTTTCTTCAGCCTCTAGTTGTTAGGATGGAATTGTGACAATTTCGATGGCAACTCTCTTAAATGCCTCAGGCTGTAGCTACTGAATGCCACAGTAATACTGAGGCGATTAACAGGTCAGTGCTAAGAGTGCCCAAGGATGGCAACAAAAACACTGGTTTGAACAATTTGAAAGTTACTTTCTGAAGTTCATTTTCAGAAAACCTTCTTACAACATGCTTAGAAACACATGGGACCATGAGGAGGAGATGAGCGTCATAGGAATAAAATCTGTGGGTGCTTCGGGTTTTTTGTTGTGTTGGGTTGGTGTTTTGAGGG
The DNA here is from genome assembly GCA_035583135.1 of Lophotriccus pileatus. Classification (NCBI taxonomy): domain Eukaryota; kingdom Metazoa; phylum Chordata; class Aves; order Passeriformes; family Tyrannidae; genus Lophotriccus; species Lophotriccus pileatus. The sequence continues at coordinate 23,057,368 of JAWWES010000011.1, read as the reverse complement.
AAGGGGAGGATTGGTTGTTTTAAAATCTTGGGATGGGGAAGGACAGTCTATCTAGAGCTCTTGTAAGCAGCTTTTTTCCAACCTGGGCAGAACAGAATAGGGAACAGGGTATGGATTCCCAGGAGCTTACACACACTCCTCTGGAGAGTAACATCATGCTACAAATCATTTTGAATTTAAAATAGCAAAATAGAAAAGCTGAACCCTTTATTTTATACTACACTTCATGCTGAAGAAGCTGGGAGAGCTGCTCAGGAATCATATCTGGCAAGAAAAGCTGTTTCCAAACGTGAATCAAGTCCAACAAAAAACAAAAATTGAACTTGTGACTACAGGCTGGGGAGGGAAAATTATCTATCACAGCAGGGTGCTAAAATGAATTATTCTTAATTGCAGTGATTTCTCAAGTTACAACAAAACGTTATTATTAGGGAAATTTGTTTTATCTTAAGACTTTGAAGCCATTTCAGAGCATCTGAAGTTACGAAGACAAGCAAACCCAGTATCTGGGCCCTGCATGCAGACTGCTTTTTGATTCACCTTCTACAAATCATTCTGATTTTGTTTTATGTTGGAAGTTCCAGAAAAGGTGTTGTAGGTAAAAGAGCTCTGTAAGAACTCCAGATCAAGGATTTTAAGACTTGGTCCAGGAAAATATGACTTATTTTCTAACAATTGCTGGAGCCCTGCTATGATGGTGTCTGCTCAGAACAGGAATGCTGGGAATGTTGGCTATATGAAGGGTGTAAGTGGATCTTCTTTTAACTATCATTTCACTTGCACTTACCAGGGCCAGGAAATAGCTTAGGTAGACTTGTCTCTGTTGGTTCATATGTCATTATTCACAGCATAAATGGTAGGGATTAGAGAAGAAATACTAGGGTTGAAAATATCTCATGTAGCAACTTCTTAGTGGTCAGAATCAAAGAACTGGGAGGCAATGGAAAGATGAAAATAATATGACTTTGGCAGCATGGGGCAATGTCATGTCCTTCTGGGAACAGACTAAGAGAAAGTAATTTAGTAATAGATGCAGTTTTCATCTGCCTCCACCCTTGTAATTTTCTCAGCTGCCAGTGTTCTACAAGTTTATAAGCTGGCTCAATCATCTGTTTCTTGGCATTTCTTTGGTTTGACTTCTCCTTCCCTGTCATTTTCTGTGTTGAGTGTTCTTTAACTGTGTTTAAAATTGGCAGCAACAGTGAGCAGGCTTTTGGCACGGCCACAGTTGCTTTCAAACGAAGATAGTAATCTTCTCACCTCCAGGGACAAGAGAGCACGGGGCAGTTGTGAAACTTTCCTCCCCGTGAACTTGTTTGCTTTCATGCTCAGGATCAGGGGCTCTGGCTTGTCCCTGTGCAGGGCAGGCTGCCACACAAGGGCTGTGCTCCCTGCCTGCTGGCATTTGAAGGTCCAGGAGTGGTCCCCTGATCAGCTACAAGTGGGAAAACACAGAGGCTGCTGCTGATTGCTCAAAAAGAGTGTTATGTCAGAGTAAGCATCCTGTGGGAATTGCAGGCGTATGTTGACTGCAGGGGATGTGACAGGAGGAGTGAGCACTGGGATGCAGTCCAGCTCCTTTACTGTTGTTAGAGCCAGCTTGCCTTCAACATCTGTACTCAGGTTGCCTGCAGGAATAGAAATTATGTTCACTTTATTCCAGCAAGCCATCACAGGAATGTTTGGCTCTCTAATTCGTTGTATTTTCTCTTTCTCAAATTAGTATGAACGTGAAGAGAAAGGGAAATAGTGGCAGCTGTACCCATCAGGAACCAGGTGAGCCAGACACCTTGTAAAATGTATCAGACAAAAGAAATGTGTATGCTTTCTGCATTTCATTTGCTGTTTCTTATGGACAGACTGTATATGGCTGTGTAACAATTTTGGTTTTACCTTTTGCATCCTGAAACACCCATTCTAACAATAAAATGTATAACTTACAGGTAGCCCTATGAAAATCATTCAAGGTGGTATTTAATATGGTTAACGATGATAAAATTGGATGGCAAGCATTTACTAACTGCCGTGTCTGATGCTTGAAGGCGGTCCAAGATGATGGAACCTTTGGGTATTAGATCCTCTATATGTTAAAAGATACTGGAGCTCTTCATTAGTTCTTCAGCAAACCACAGTGTTCTCTTCCTTTACTCAAATATCCTCCCGGTGGTGGGGGAGATAGTTTGAAGATAGCATAAATTTCTGCATGAAGTCACCAGTAAAGTTAATCCTATTGATTAGAATTATGCCTTTTAGTTGTTGGTGATGTTGAATTCTCATAATTGATACAATTAAACCTAAATCTTTAAATCTTTTCTGTCTCTAAGAGGTCCTTAAAAAGGTCCTTAAAATTGTTTTCAATGTTTCGAGCTGTCACAAGGCACAGATGAGCTGCTTAATGTTTAGCTAAAAATTACTTAGTTAATCTCTTGCGTATTTTCTTCATATTTTGGCCTATGGAAGGGCTGTTCATTATTTGAGAATGTCTTGGCTCCAGTCCATCTGCAAGACCTCATTTATTCTTTTGAAATTTGTAGCCTTCCCGAGCTTGGCATCTGCGTTATCACAGACAATGAATTACTGTGGCTGGAAGTCTCTGGAATTAAAAAACCCTCCTCTGTAAGAACATAATTTTTTTTTTTTTTACAGATTGGGGGTTTGTTCTGAGGAAACGCAGTTGACAAAAAAATAAAGTTTTCAAAGATAACAGATTTTTCATCTTCTTTTTTCCCTTCCAAATGAACAAGGGAGTATTGATGCTGAGGACTTGCTCTTTAAATAAATGGAATCTTTCTCTCCTCTCTTGGCAACAACAGGAGTATTCTCGTGCTGTATGACAAGGCTTGCTGCTGCTATATTTGTCTTGTAGCTGTACACACACTTGCAAGAGGTTGTTCAATAAGAGAAAGGCAAAGAGCCAATACAGTTTAAAGAAAGTTTATTCTACTACAGCCTTAACTTTTTGGGTTGGCTTCAAGACAAGGCTGCATACTTCTGGAGGATCGGGGAATATCATTACTGATTTGAAACTGAAACTTTCCTGAGTTGTCTGTGGAAGGGTTAGGGCTGTGGAGAAGGGGGGGCCGGGGGTGTGACACCACAGATGTTTTGAAAATGGAGTTCAATAGATGTTTGGGTGCATCAGCAGAAGAGGAAAAAGGAAGACAAGAGGGTGGGGAAGATGATATTAATAATGCTGGCAGTAGTGCTGTCCATGAAGAGCTGGATTTGGGACAAATGCACCTTACCTGTTTGCCTGAAAGATATATAAAAGTGAAATTGCCACTGACAGCGTACCTGACATGCTGGCTGTTGCTGAAACTTTGCAAGGTAAGGAATTTTAGCACAAATCTGTGGTATTTTTAGTTAACTTCCTACGTGCTTAAAATGCTAATTGATCCAAGTTTCTGCTGAAGCATTTGAGAATTTGTTATTATGTACCATACAGTTGCCTTCATGCTTTATCAGGAAAAGGAGCACTGTAAATATTGACATCATAGCCAGAAACAGGTGATTCAGTAAGGGAAAACTTGAAGGGTCTACTAATGGAGTACTATACAAAGCAATACAATAGTAATGGCTAGCCAGTTTGTCTCTCTATACTGTTACATGGTTGTAAGAGATTTGAGATTATTTGAGGTAATTTCTAGGTGAAATTTCTTGTAATGCCCTTCATCGGTTTACATTCACTTCTTGTGTTGGATGAGCACCAGAATGTATTTTAATCCTGAAAATGTGAACATTATAAAAGTAAAGAATTGGGTGGGGGTGTGGAATGTTTCTGTCAAATATAATGGGGAATCTTTTTTTGAGGTTGTGGTGGGACTTATTTTAAATTTGATCTGGGCACATCTAATAAAATTGCTTTTGCCTAATATGTTACTGGATAGGGAAGCAACAAGGCATTGGCCCAGGTATAAATGCCATAGTTTACTCCATTTCACCTTGCAGAAAGCTGCTTTAATATTCAGATTGAAGTAAGGAAACCTCCAAAACCAGTATGATTTAAGCTTTTAGATTTAAGCAGAAAATCACTGAGATATTTGAACTTCAAATGCTGGTTCGTTTATGTATAACAATGGTATATTCATAAATTTAGAATGTGTGATAGGTCTTGATTTGAATCTCTATTACTGCATTCAAGTCTTACTGTTGTAGGCACTTAGCTGATGGGCAGATCACCAGACAGATCAAAACAAATGGCAAGGCAGCATTTGCTGGCTGCTTTTTCTTCTAAAGTATGTGACAGAGGAAATCCATGATGATGATGGGGTGGAGACCACAGGAGTGGGGCCAGGTAGTTCCTCAGCAGCAACAAGCCTTCCCCTCTATGTGTGTGGCACCTTTGAGGCAGAAGCTACATCTGCTTTCTTGCCAGCATAGCTATGCAAAACTTTAACATAAAAACCAGTACTAACAGTTTTATCTGTTAGATTGCTAGATGGCTTTTCCCCACATATATTCCGCAGTGTCTTGGCTCTTGTCTGTGTGTAGCGTTTGTCCTGTGGTGCCAGTTGCTTGCATTAGGTGGCAGATGGAGACCCTTGCATGGGACTTTTTCCGTGTAGTTTCTCGGCTTGCTTACTGCGGGATCTTTTGTGAGGTTGCCTGAAAGGGGTAGGAATCCACACAGCCCTGAGGGTGGAGTAAATAGCCCTAGGGCAGATGGTCTGAGCAGCGACTCAGAGCCATCCTGTGAGACTGAGACTACCTGATGGTTTTGCAGACGTGCGGATCCAGGGCGGGGAAGGTTCCACCTTGTCTGGATTCTAATTGATTTGATTGATTTTGTTGTGGTTTGACCTATTTGCAACCATTGAATTTGTAGGTTTTAATTTGTAGGGTTTTTTTGTATTACAGAATGAGCCAGAGCCAGTGGCTGTACATCAAGTAGTTGGTCTCTGTGTGTGCAACAACAACAATACCTGGGACTCACTGCCTGTTCATAAATATTTTGGTAGATTAGTTGTGATTCGTACATGAAACATTAAGTGCTGGACACAATGGTCTTGTGCAAACATTACCCTCTAGGAAAAAGGGTTATTCCATTTCTTCGTAGATAGAGTTTCTTAAATGTCAGGAAGAGTTTTTAAAATACATGAGCTAGAAGAGATGCTTCTGTCTCTGATTATGCCTGCTCACATATACCATTAGCTTTGCACAGTAAATATACGTTTCTCGAGTCAGGAAGGGAAAATTCATACTGCAGTAGAGTGAAGAGAGGTAAAGTAGCTTCTGCTCAAACCACAGATTTCTTCAGAAAGCTTTCTGAGAACTTTACAATGCCCCAGCTAAGCCAAGAGGATAATTAAACCTCTGATTTATTAATGCTTCTTTCTTGCTGAGCTTTCTTAAAGACTGTTCAAATTGGAGACCCCATTTTCTTATTTCCCGACACTCTTCTATGACTTAAATCTTTTCCAAGTCCTAATCTATTCAAAAAGTGCTATTTTTTTTCTCCTTTCCCCTCGCAAGAACAAAAGCAGCACAGTGTTGCTTTTTCTCAGGTTCTGCAGCTTGGCAGAACCCAGCAATCCTGCTGTGGTGGGAGGGGAGGGAAGCCAGCAGCACTGAAACGGGGCTGTGTTACAGAGGCACCCCTTGTGTACATCCCCTATACGTCAAAATGGTTCCAGTTCCTGGCTACAGGTGGGGCTCCAGGTGGTCATGACTTGGAAAATATCAGGGGCTCCCTAAAGCTCCTTATCACTGCTACCCCAAAAGGGGAAGTAGAGTCACGTGTCCTTTGTGTGAGTGGGGGAATGAGCCCTGTGTCTCACCCCTCTGCAGACTAACACCATGAGGAGAGACTGTGTTTAGCAGGTGAGAAACCAGACACTGATCTGTGCCTACTCTCATGCAGTTTGACATGAAGTTTAGGTACAATATAATCAAATCCCACCCATGAGCAATGGGAACATGTGAAGTAAGCCTGTCAGACTTCAAGATGCCTCTTTTGTAACCTGCTATCTGGGAAACATGCCACTCATGTCTCCAAGGCTGTCGTCTGTTTTTAGGGGTCACCTCTCCTTGTGGGGGAGAAGAGGCTTTGAACCTTTCTAAAAGTGCCACGTGCCACCAAGGTTATCCTTTCAGCCAATGCTCCTTTTCAAGCCCATTATACAAACATGGGACAGCTGCAAAGAAAGGATGGTTGGACACTCATTTATAGATGTCTCTCAACAAGTTAAGCTTTTTGCTTCTGTGCAAAGATGCAGGTGTCTAAATGTTACAGCTTGTCTATAGATAGAGCTTTTCTAATCTTCCATATATTATATAAGTTAGCATCAGAAATTTATAAAATGTTTCCATTTCCAAACTGGAGATCTGCAGAGCTGTAAGAGACAGGACTGTCTTGGTTCAGCTGCTTGTAGCAATATGTGTCTTCCCAGTAAAGTGTTTCTTATTTGGCTGTTAATAGAACTCCACTGAAGCTTACTGTTTGTCTTTAGTCCTCAGAGTAAGAACCAAGATTTTTAAGAAGTACAACTTGAGAGAACTAAAGAGGGATGTTTTTCAGGAAGCCCTAAACATTCCCTCCCCGCCTCCTCTTGGAACAGACTTTTTAAGCTGTTGGCCAGAATTTGCAATCTCCTTTCACTTATTTGGTCAAAGCTGCCAATATTTTATTTAGGGTCAGGCTCAGAGGGTGAACAGTCTGATTAGATACACTAAACTCCTCAAACATCGTAAGATGTTCTATGGGGCTTATTTTGTTCAGGGGAAATATTTCTGAATCTGTTTGCCTTTAATTTGTGCTCAAATTTTCTGGATTCCTTTGAGCCAGAAATATTGAAACAGCTTGTTTTGTATTGGAATAGTACTTGAAGTGCTGGGTAGGAATAAGAGAAACAAAGCAATGAAAATGGAAAACAGAGGAGGGAGAATTGGAATGTATTGAACCTGTCAGAGAGCTTGGTTCTGATTGGTTTTGCATTCTGGGCAGGGATTCAGTTCTTTATGGACAGTGTAAACCAGCCCCCATGTGCTGGGGACTTTGACTTCCTCCTTTCCCCGTTCCAAAAAGCCAAGAACTGAATTTTTTCCAGTATTTTTAGTATTCATCAAGCCATGTCCTGGCTACAGCTCTGAGCTACAACCAGTGTGTTCAGAGTGCAGGCTGTGATGTGCAGAACAATTCTGAAACACTCTTTAGAAAGCCTGGGGAACGATTGTTGGAAAAGGCAGACACATCCCTTTTTAACAACCTGGTTCTCTTAAAATTATCAACCTTCCTTTGTGTGGGACAGTGTGTATTCAGTAACTACTTTTCAGTGCAACTCTTTCAGTTATCTAAATAATGCTCTCAATCAAAGCTTTATTGTTCTCTTTATGCTGTTAATTTGAGACTAATTCCTGCCGTGAACCTGTAGGCTCCTGCAGCACTGGAGCTCATGAAGCAGGGCAGAACTTCCTTGCTAAATTGTGTCTTGATGATTAGCTTAAAAAAAACCATGACTGAAATCCTGCATGACTAGCAGAGTACACCGAGTGGATTAAGAAGCTGTAAATAGATGACTGAGAACAAATTACTTCTTGTGCACACTGGAATATATTTGATGCTCTTCCTAGAAAGTTTCTCATTATTACAGAAATCTAATCAGGCGCTGTATTTTTTTCTCCTCCTGGTGTTTTTTGTTGGAAGAAAAGCAGAACTGGTGTTGGGCAGAAATGAAAACTCTTACTTGATGCTTCAGGTGTGGTGCTCTGAGATATTTTGCAAATTTGGATTAAAATTGGCAAGTGAGGAAGAATTTGTGCTGCTTGAATAAGATGTTGCCAGACAGCAGGATGTATAAAGACCCACAGTATATAAAGACCACAAGACCCACAAGAATGCTTGGGCAGGGCAGTTTTAAAAGTTAGCTGCATCACTGCCACTCAGGAATAAGCAGTGAAATAAAATTTGAATTTCCAACTAACAACAAGCATATCCTTTCTACACATTTAACTGATTCATTTGGAGACTTGCATTTACATTGATAGCAATGTGTGTACATGTGAAAAAGCTGTTATTTGTAGAACCATCAACCTTCAATCATACTATCCCAATTCCTGTGAAAGGGATGTAGAATAATATGGATAATTAAAAATAAACAAAAAGAGCAAGCAATTTTTATCCCTTTGCATTGAGTTTAATTAGATATATTGCCTTTTTCCCTTGGTCAAAGGCAGTTTTTTTTCTTTAACTCTCAGCTTTGCTTTTGGATGAAATCAGTGAATTTATTTGTAGATTACAGAAAATAGTATAATTTTGATTATGGTCATTAGAAGTAAATTGTCATTTAGATTCTAGCAAAAGAGAATGGCAGGATAAACCTTGGGAGCTCACCTTTTCTGTCTTTATGCAAGAGATACGTGTAGTGTTGGGGTTTAGAGAACTTGCAGATAATAGAGGAATCAGGATGGAATCAGACACATGTTCACAGGCAAATTTTCAAGCTGCCACCCTGAGCCATGGGTTTAGTATCCAGGTGTGTCACCATGAGCTGCAGCCAGCACTGCTGTTTCCTTCAGCCCTTCCAGCTGACTTTCCACGTTGATATAAGTGAGGTCCCCCACGGCAGACAAGGTCAACGTAACATCCATATCCACCTATTACAGGTGATAGGAGTCTATCCCTTGGACATCATCTGGGAAACTGGGCTAGCAAGTTGTGTTGCAAAGTTATGCACTAAAATTTTATATACTGACTAACACCACACCATGTTGGCATCATATGAGACAGCAAATTAGCAGCAGGAAAGATACAGCTTTATTTATAGCTCCTTCTGTATGTTCTTTACTTTTTCCCGGTAATTGTATTTGATATTATTCCCCAGAAAGCAGTATCAATGCCCCCTATTAACTTACACGGGAGAGAATGTCATAGTCTTTGTTATCCCTTGTGTGTTCTTGCAGAGCTAAACTGAAAAGAGTGGGGGGAAGGGGAAACCTTAGTGTTTGGAAACATTTTGTGAATGTTTCTGTGCTGCCAAAACAGACAGATAGCTTTCGTGCTCAGACACAAAGTTATGGGGTGGGGCAGGCAGAAGGGATTAATTTTGTTTCCATATGAATAAGTAGGGGTTTTTTTGGTATTATTTGCTATAATCCCATTAGCAAAATGGACAACCCTAATACAGTTTGGTAGCCTGTCTCTCCCTGCTGAGAGAGCGACCAGGCCCTTAAGGTGTGGTGAGAAGCGCGTGGGTGATAAACCACAATGTGGGAGGAAAACTAATGTCAGTGCTCAAGAGACAATAACTTTCATCATGTTGCCAGTGAAGTTTTCAAACTGGAGTTTTTTCCCTTAAAGTCCCAGCTCCTGGAAGCACGTGACTGCACGAGGGTCTGATTTAAAAAGAGACTAAAAGTATTCAGGTGCTATAACTGCAGAGGAAAACTGAAATGCCAATTTTCAATGGGAAGTTCTCAGACAATGGCTCTTTCATTCTTGGAATTGTCAGTCATCTTACAAGTGTTTTAGATCTTGGATCAGCTTGTAAAAGATGCTGATTATAATAGCTGCTACGTTGACTTTTTTCTTTGCTTAGTCCAAATGAAAGTTCTGAATGTCATGAGTATAGCAGTATTCATCCAAAAATGATGGCTTTCGTTTCACTTCCCACATAAATAGCCAGCCAGGATGCCCAGCAGAGAGAGAGTGCAGGGGGACTGACATCAGCAAAATGTGTTGGGAGTGGAGAAAAACCTAAAAAAAAAAAAGGAGGCCAAAAAAGAAAGAAAAAAGAAAACATTTACATTTAAGCTGCTGGAAGCAGGCAAATGCTCCCAGGGTGAACAAGCACGCAAGATATCCTGGGAACTGTAGTGATGACAAATAGTGGAATGTTTCCCATTGTCCAGCAGACCTGCATTTGCCACTCTCCTAGGAAGACAACTACCTGTTGAATTGAGGGATGACAACACAGGGTACCAATGATTAAAAAAAGAAAAAAAAAAGTGATCTTAGGGTAATCTCACAGCATTTCCAGTCTTACTGAAGCCAGGGCTCTGCAGACTGTTTTCATGGGTATGTGCTCTTTTCCATCCTCTTTGCTTCCAAGTATCTGTCAGCTCTAAGAGAATGGCACCTCTGGCTCTGCTGTCTTATGTTCAGAGATGCTGTGCAGAGTGATGGTTGGTTGTGTTGGGGACCACTGACACTGATCCCCAGGGGAGCAGCAGCCTGGCTGGAGCCTGTGTTTGTCCAAACCCTGCTCTCTGGAAACCTACACTGTGGATTGATGTGCATCCCACAGCACTGTCTTACTCATGTGCTCAAACCAGGTGTGCACTTCCAGAGCAGTAGAGCTCATCCTTTCCAGACTGACAAGTGTGTACAGTCCTGCGTGAAGACACTGAAGAATTGTGTTCACTCCTGTTCCTGCTTCAAGCACCCAACAGGGCCTTGGATAAACTGCTTTATCTCTGCATCAGTTCTTCATCTTAAGGGAATACTTGATTATTCCCACCAGAACGTACACAGCTCTCTGAGAGAAAGGATATGCCTGTGTGCCTCGTGTAGCAAGTCTCCAACTTGGGCAGCAGCCTGTAGCTATCACTGCATTACAGACAAAGAGCAGCTGGAAGAGGAGAAGGCCACTAAGTAGCAGGAGAGAAGAACTGAAATTTGAATGACAGTAAGTTAAAAAGCATCCAAAATTAATGGAACATTTGAATTTTCAGATTTGTTTTAGAGTTGTGTAATAAGAAATGTCAGGACATCGCTGAGAAGCTTTTGCAACTGTTTTTGACTTCTAAGTGCCTTTTTTTGGTCGTACTTATCCCTGGAGCAGTTCCAACCCCTAATTGCTTGTTTATCAATCCATTTCACCCTCCCACACACACACTTGTAGCAACACAACACTTTCTGGGATGCACGTGAAATATCAAGGAGTAGACATGTCTGAAAACATAATCTCCTCCACTTGCCCCAATTAATTTTCACTTCCACGGAAGTGCCATGTTTCTGAGCACAGTTCCACAAGCAGTGAAGAAAGAGGCATGGATGTTGGTCAGCTGGAATTTCCTCAATATTGCCTCAAGAGCATGGGACCATACCACGTTCTCATTAGCTGTCAGAAAGGCTTTCTGGGAAAACCAAACCCACCTAGATGAGGTCAGGACCTGTGTTGTAAAATATACAGCAGCTGTGAAAAGATTCAGGGAATATTCTGTTATGTTATCAGAGAGAAATCATTGTTTCAGGAGATCAAAGGAAAAACCTCGCTGCCTTGGGGTTATTTACATGTTGTGTTTGATCCTGCTGTCACTTTGCTCTTCCCCTGACAGCACCCAGGAATGGATTATCATCAGGGGATGAAAAAGGCAAGGTTAGAGACAGGAACTATTTTTACTTGCCAGTTCCTCAGGTTAAGTACAAAACTCAAGAAGTGACTATGCAATGGCTTATAAAATAGAAGTGTGCAGAATCAAAAATTCATTCCTCAGAAATCTGATAACTTGTTTTCAAATATGCCATTCTTGATGATGTTTGGTTGAAATGGTTTAGAAGAGAGTAATGGGTTTTTGGCTGGTTGGGTTTTGTTTTCAGAGTGGGGTTTGTGTAAGCTGTTTTTGTAAAATGGTTTACTGTTGCCACTACAAAAATGGTAATTCTTTATAAAAAAGGAGCAAACTGAGCAGGCTAAAAATGAGCATGAAGAAAGGCAGATAGTGTCGAAGGCTATTCTAGAACAAGTTTCTGTGAACTTCATTGTTCAGAGATAAATTGTTTTTGCTTTAAATTAAATCCTGTTTATTTAAACAGTTATAGCTTCAAGAGTTACATAGAATTGCAGATGGTTCATTCTCCTTCCTTCTCATCTTTATGTACCACTCTGCGGTTCATCTTAAACCTCCTCAGACCTGCAGTGCCTATTCTAAGACAGAGGTTTAGTTGAGTGTGTTAAAAATGGGTGCTGAAACTGAGGGGCAGGACAAGAACATGCACTTCCCTGGAGAAACACTGGGGCACTTGCTGCTGGGAAGATTCAAAGCTGCCATAACTTATGGTGAACAGCTAAAGGAATATATATATGTGTGTGTGTCTGTGTGTTTATTACCAGCACTGACAGGACCATGATCAATTTTCCAAGTTCTTCTGTATTATTTTTTAACTTTCCTTAAAAATACAAAACAACTTTTTCATTTGTCCTTGGAAAACCCTAAAGAATGTGTTGTTATCATTCCTTCAGTAAGCTCTGTGGGATGGAGGGATTTTAATCCTGTGAGTCAAGAATTATGCATAGCCTCTAGTGTTACTGTAGCTGAGATTCTTCTTCCTCATCTTAAAGATTATAGATTCTGTGAAAGCAATGAGGTGGGAGAGATCCTGAGACATACAGAAAAGGAAACCTGGGAAAGCATGTGTAAGGAACGGGGTTTGGAGTCATTGTGTGGAATAGAAGATCAGATGTTTTATAAGGCATCAGTATGGGAGATGGGCAAAAGGTCTTGAGGCAGAACCTTCAATTTGAAAGCTTTATTTTACTTTTTCATTTCCAATGCAAAGTTCAAGCCCAGTTCACTAAAGTTTGTGAACCCTTCAGCAGCAGTTGGCGAAGTTACAAGCAAGCCTGAAATGGTATGTGGTTTGGGTGCAAATCAGGATGGGTTTGATCCCAAGCCACTTGAAACACAGCACTTTTTGGCAGCGTGTAGCTTTGTATTGCAGCCTTCCAGCCCAGGCCTGGACTCCCCCAGAGGGAAGCTGTGGCTTAAAGCCCCGTGAATGGTGCCTGCTGTACTTGGCACTGGTTTCTCGTGGAAACGGTGAGTGCTGTGTACTCGCCCTGGATGGATGGCTTAGCCTCCAGTTCAGCTGCAGGGTCATTACACATCCACATGGAATTTTTAAAAAGTTAATCCATAAAGACTTTTTGACCTGTACAAGTAGATTCCTTCACATAAATCTGGAATGTTTCTCAGTTCTGTTCTGTGCAGTGCAAGGTCTGGGGAAAATTTACAGAAGCCCTAGTTGGTTCCTGCAGGTCTTGTGGATTTCTCTGTGACAGTGGTCACAATATGTCCCCCTGCCATGATGGTATCAAACCTTTGGTAATCCAAAGTGACCAAGTGGTGGTCCTGTCTGTGTTAAAGACTTTGACATCTGTGGACTTGAATAGCTAGTTAAGATGTTATTAATAGTTATTAATGTAATAATTAATTGTTATGAATGCTGAGAGGACTTTTACAAAAGCTATTATGGAGTGACTGTATTTTGTTGCCAAGTAGTAGTATATTATTTTGTGACGTTGGGTATCCTTTCCTTCTTGTTACACTGAATTTCACAGCTTTGAATCTCCAGCTAAGCAAGTCTCCAAACTTTCTGAATTTTTATGGAATGACCAAGCTTTGGCTGGGAGTTTTGTGACATGATAATGTCTGTTCATGTCCTTTGCTGGCTTCCTTTCTTCCCTGTGAAGGGCAAGCTCATGGATGAGGTGACTGGGAACTAAATACAAGTAGCTTTTAAATAACAACACTAGGAGTAAGTCCACAGCTCTTATGGCAAGGTTTTAAAGAGTTGCCATGTAATCAGTTCCTTCAGAGCCAGCTCCTGGCAGAGAATTCCTGGGATATGCTCTGTATGCAAGAGGCTAAACCCTGGGGCCCAGGTGAGGCAGAGATTTAGGCTCTGGTTTTCTGGTGAGAAATGAGTGAGTTACTTCCCCTGTCACTTGGACACAGTTGTCACCTGATGCTTGTGTCCATTGTCACTTGAACATGTGTAAGTCCAGCCCCTTCTAGAGGAAGGTGCTACTGTTTAACTGTACTTACTCACCTGAGAACACTTTTCAAGTGACACAAGAATGACAGTTTTTATCTTTATGTAACAAGTGTTCAGAAAAGAACTGCCTGAACATTTCCTTTTGTGGTCTCTAGCACAGGAGTCATTGACAATAATAGAGGAAAACTTTGGATATGGAGTAAACTCTTTAGAAAGTGAGATTGCACAGTTTGGAAAACTTTCTGTTTGCTGTTAAGCTATGCAAATGCTACCTTGATGTATGCACTTTGAAACTGTTTTATTCCATAGTCCACGGTGAGATCTAGCATTTAAAACAATCTGACATTGTTATGTGCCATTTTTAGTGTATTTTGATGTGGGTTGTATTCTATTACCTCCTTTTACTTCGAAAATTACTTCTATTAAAAACCAAACAAACCTAAGATTGTGATTTGGCAGCAATACATGTGCATACAAGTAATATAAGGGAGAATTCACCACAAACTCTTGTCTCTCCACAACCCCTCTGCTCACCCTTGCTTGCTACCTCTGTCTGTGCTCCACTTTCCAGACCAGTCTCAGCTTCCAGCCCTCCAGTCCTGCCTCCCCAGCCCACCTGGGTGCTGGTTATCTTAAGGAATTTTTTTTCAAGTTCTTCTTTTCAGACACAAATACTTTTCAACAGGGTTGAAACAGGGTTAAAACAGGATTACACACATTCTGGTGGCAGATTCTGGATCTCTAAAAGCAGAGTTCTTGGGAGATGTGTTATTTTCTGCTGGACTTAATTGCATCCCAGATAGTGTTAGTACATGCTTGCAAGATAAACTGAATTTCTTCTCAGAGAATGATTTGCACCATATACTGCCAAGCACTTAAGCTCATCTGCTAAGCAATAAAGAATTTAGAACTTGCTCATGATCTGACACCAGAATTTTCTAATGCTCAAAAATTAGGGAGTTATACCTGACATACCACTTTGAAGTCAGTGCATGGTTGGTCATTTATATAAAGGTAACATCAGAGAGCTTCCAAACTGAACTGTTTTTTTTTTTTTTAAAAAGTTCTTCTGAATCCCCATCCAGGCTGAGATTTTCATGTGGTAGCACTGTATAAAGGTGGTTACTGTTTTAAAGGGCTTGTGGTCTTTAAGAGAAATAACAAGTGAAAGTATTAAAGCACACAAACTAGCTGGGGTGCTGATAGGCAGGGATTTTGTTACTATCTTATTTTTTTTTTGCAGTGTGTGTACATTAAGCTTCCTCTCCTCTTCTTACACTGAGCTCCTCTCTAGTAACTGTTGGTGTTTCCTTTGCTGTTTTAACTGTTAGCTTTTCCCTCTCTTCGTTTAACCCACCCTCTCAGAAAGAGTCCTGAATACATAAAAAGCCTTTGCAGTGTGCCTGAAGCATGTATGCAGATGAAGCACATACAATGTAATTATGGATAGCACAATGCAGCATCATGAAGTGCCTTTGTTTACAACTTCTCTATCATGAGAGTATAATGAACGGATTCACTGAGGAAATGCAAAAGCAGATGCCTTTGGCTGGCTCCTGTTGTTCTCTTCTTGGCAAAGACAGAGGGACGAATCTACTGTGGGACAGCCCCACTGAAGTCAGATGAGTTACACCAGGCAGAAACCAGGAACTGGAACTTTTTTCTTTTCTTCTTGTTCCTTTTTTTTTTTTTTTTCTTTTAAAGAACACAGTTTCCAGATCTCTTTTCCCTGACTGTCACAATTTCTCTTTCCACAGAAAGCCTATGAGAAAAGACTCTCTGCTTCTAAAAAGGTAGGATATCCTTTTAGTCACTAATAGCTAATTTCCTCAGCAGTATAAGTTCTGTGTGTATCTACCAATGGCTGTAATAATAAAATTAATATCTAACTATTTATATTTTAAAAATACTAAAAAGCTGAAATCTTAGTTACTGACTGGTGTACAGTAAGATCAGGTGGTGCTGTGAGAGGGATGGAGTGCTGACACACAGCTCTGCTGCTTCAGGTGCTTCAGGTGCATGAGTTCTGCTTACAGCTGGCCTAAGTCAGCGTATGGTACCAGCTTGAAATGTGTACTCATACCTGCCATGGACTGAGGTGAGACACTGGGCAAAGCTTCTGGGGGCACCTGTCTGTGAAAGCACCTCATTTCACATGTTTGTGAAATCCTTAGGGAAGAAGAACCCGTGGCAACTCTTGGTATCTGCATGTTTGCAAGTGATAATCTTTATAACAAATTTATTATGGTAAACCCAGGATTGCACTTCACAGCACAGTGTCATAACAGAAGTTAGCAGGACTGCTGCTGCTTTGTGCCTGCTTGTGCAGTGACCATACTTTGGGTTTTTTTCCTCTCCTGAGGGCCTGAATGGTGCCTCTCATATAAAACCTGCCATTTACAATTTGCCTTTTGCTGAGGCCTCCTTTGTGCTCACACAAGGCAGCTGGCAGGAGCGCTGACCTCCCCGGAGCCGAGCCTGCCAGCGCTGGCTAATCAATATTCAGTAGAGTCGGCTGCTCATTACGAAGCCATTGATTATCTCTGGAAGGTTACTCCCACTGTGTGTGTCACTTTTCATTCTTCCCTTTACCCCTCTGCCCCCATCCCAGGCTCTCAAGAGGACAGAATGCTGGGATGGAAATGAGGTTCCCTTTCAGCATCTGAATAGTTTGTCAAAACAGTCTTTGGAAAGAAAGTGATTTCCTCATTGCCAGATTTTTGTTAATACCAGGCTTGTACTTTTAATTTCTGGGATATTTTTAATGATTGCAAGCTGTGGCACTTGAAGTGTTTGTTGTATTTGACTCGGGCAGGTTGCATTACTTACACTAAGCCTTGGTCTCTTGTGACCAAGGGAAAAAATTCACATCCTTTGCACAGCTGTAGCTGACCTTTCTGACCTCTTGCACAGAAGGGGAGAGCCATGATTTCATATTCCATGCTATTCACAAGCAAATGAACAGGGAGGCTCATGGAGAAGGGAAAACATGGTACAAATGTGGTTTGCTCTGAGCTCTGCTCAGAGGATACCCAACTCCTCTGACACAAGAGAGGAGGCCAGTGAGGTTTATGTGGCACAATAACTGCCCTGAAGAGAGTCTGGCAAAAATCATACCAGAGTCTCTCCTTTCAAATGTGAATTGTCCCCTTAAGGGTGTATTCAGTCATCAATACAGCAGTAGAGAACTGTGAGATAAATATGCAAGTTTAAACAGTTGGATTTATTAGGAGTAATAGAATAGGTGCCAGATATATAGACTGATACAGAAGAGTTACTGAAGCAATTGTTTGGTTAATTTGATTTGGTTACTTTGATTGTAAATATGACATTAACAGTCACAGCAGAGATTACGGGTCAAAAAGCCAAGGTCAGAGGTCTCAGAGGAGGGGAGCACGCAGGTGGGGCTTGGAGACAGATGGGTAAAAGAAAGGCATTTGGCACAGAATAATCGTATTCCTATCTCCATGACACTACCCAGTTCAAGTCAGTGCCCTCCCCAAAGAGCAGAAACTGCATTGTGTTGTGAACATCTACATTAGCAAAAGAATGGAGCTTGCACATGATGGGTAGTAATTCACTGTCCAGCTTCCTGTTTGCAATAAGGAGATTGAAAGTCAGTTGGTGTCAAGCTTTATCCTGCTTGCGTCTTCTCAGTTTGGATTTAAGGCACCACTAAATCCAAGCTATAGACTTGTGTCTGAATGGCAGTAGAGTCAACAATGCAGGTAAAAGCACAGCAGAAGTTACGAACTCAGTGAAGATGAGCATCCCTTTTCCTGCCCTGAGCACTGAGGGAGGAGCTGTTGGTGCATGGAGAGCAGACCTGCTGTCTGCTTCTGGTTTTATACAAAGTGCTGTGTTACCAGGGAATGGAAAGGCAGGGAAGGCACTAATGCTCCAGTAGTGCAAAGCAGTATTCACTGTTGCTGGAACAATACCCAGACCATACCTGGTTAGCACCTTGCGTTGGTGCACCTTGGTTCACCTCACACTGGTCTGTGATTTGTCAGGTGCTGATGACTGAGCCCCTGTCTCCAAGGGCTATTCCAGCAGCCAGCTCTGTGACCATTGCCAGCAATTTGATCCTGTCCAGTTACTAATACATACCAGAGAGACAATGACAGGGATGTCAAAAATGGCAAGCTGGCATTCACTGGGCTTTGTTTAGCCAAGGGGGTTTCCTGTCAGCTCCCTGTCGTCCTGATATGTGACACAATGGATCTGTCTGACTGCCAGAGAAAGTTTGTTTAAAGTATAAGTCAGGAATTAAAGTGGACAATGGAGACAGTTCCTCAGCCGACAGAGAGGAGCTGTCCCTGGGATAGCAGAAGAGTGACTCCACATGCCATCCTCTGTCAGGAAGTACTTCCTTTCAGTGTCAGTTGTCAGCCCACTGGCATTACTGGTTTTGCTACTGTCTGAAAAAAGACTGTGTTGCTACTGAAGGGAGACCTTTCAGCTGTCTTTAACACACTTGACATGTACTTAAATGATGAAATGAGGAATAATCTTATGCCTTGGTCAGAGAATATTATCGTTGTATCACAAAGGAAATCTTAACAGAGAGCTACTGTTCCTATTCCTCTGTTAGGCAGAACCTTCCTGTACCATTTATATTTATATTATCCTGTACCAATCACTGCAGTCCTAGAGGGAAATACTGAATTGAATGTGTTTCTAGCTGTAGCTGCTGATGGAGCTAAGCCAGTGTGTTGGGACCACACTGCTCAATCCAGTCACCAGCAGATCTACCTGATGTAGCACGAGCATCTGTCCTCTGTATCTCCTTTCCACTCGTGCTTTGGGATGTAATGAGTCCTGAGGGAAGCAGAGTCCTCTTGGGGCTACAGTGACAGCCAGTGGGTTAAAGAGCAGTGACATCTTTGTGAGACACTCCAAAGAGATGTGAAGTGCCCCTGAAGCCAAGAAAATTTAATCACAGAGTGCACTCACATTTTTCCTTCTGTATTTTTCATTAGGCTGGTTATGCCTACTAGCTGCACAGGGACAATTAAAGTGAGAGAAAGATCTCATAATGGTGTCCAAGTATGTATTATTATTGTTATCACGTTGAACAAACTTGCATTTGTTTCAAGTGCGTTTTTTAGTAGAGAAAAAGTATGTGTTTCTGTCTTGGCAGCAAACATGGAAGGAGGACACTGAGGTGAATTGTGTAAAGACTTTTTGTAAAACCCTGTGTCAGTGTGGTCATGCAGACAAAATAACTGTAGGACTGACCTCCTACAGGTGCAGAGCATGAGTTAGTATTTGCAGCGTAGTAAATGAGGTATCCTTTGGAAGTCAGGAGTGTAGAATAAACTTTTGAAAGATCAAGAAAACTTTTGGTGACAGTGTTATTCTTGCATTTTTTTTAAAAATCCCTCCCTTAAGGAACACAGATGTGAAGTCATGGCTCATATTTTGGGCTATGCAGATTCCCAGAGCAGCTGTAGGGCTGTAGGACAGACTTTTCAGGCTGTGGTGGTGTGGGGTTGAACCAGCAAGTCTTTTCATGCTGGAGATACCTACAGCCACTGAACCCACAGGGACCTCATTTCATTACAGGACTCCATAGAAAACCTTAATATATTACAATCTGGAAGTAATAAAACTCCAGCATCCAGAACTGAATGGGAGGCCATGCAGACTTTCGTAGCAGGTATATGTTGTGTACGTATGTTACATCCTGTTACACTGTGCATACTCTTACACTGCTGTGTACTCATCTTTAAAAGGACTGGTCAGAAAGTATTTTCAGTAATCCTTGCTCAAAGGCAGCAGACTGTGGGAATTGTTGGTGCAAATGTCAGCATTTCCCTTTATGATTGCAATATATCTCTACTGGATAGAGGTGAGCTCTTGCCCCGCATTATCAGACTCTGTCTTTGATTAAATACCTATAAAAAGGCCCACTGAGTAATCTGCCTTGTGTGTTTGTAGCCTGAATTGTGCTTACAAAGGTGCTACAGATCTCCCTTGCCTTCCATCTTGGAGCTGTGCCAAGTATTTTCTTCTGAGCTGAGGAAGTGCAATGTTGGCTAGTCTCTATTTGCTGTCAGTGCAAGCTCTGAAAGCAAAGATAGAATCTGGATTCATTTGCCTGCAGTTAGAACTTGCTTTCATTCTGGTACTTCAAAGGCTCTTGTACAGAGACTACACTGGTGGTATGTGTTTCTTAGTACATGACAGGTGGAATTGATGCCTGCAATGATTATACTGCTCAGATACTTGATCTGCAGCCAAGAGAATGAGTTTGTGTCATTGGTCAAACTACATTTCAACATGACATTGTAACACACTGGTATGTAATAAATTCACCATTAGCTTTCTGATAACTTGTTTTAACTTTCAGTGTAAAGCAGCACTTAGAAGATGACTGTGTCCCTTGCAAAGAGGGAAAAGGGAATGATAAAAAAACCCCACCTTTGATACTTTGCAATTTTTTGGGGGTAAAGAAAAAAACAACTAAACAACTTGGAGGAGGTGACCTTTCAGGAGAGCACATAGTTTATAGCAAGTCAGGACAGCATTATCTTTTCCTTTAAATATGCCTGTACTTTTTTGTATAGAACTTTTTTTTTTTTGCATAGAACTTATCACCATGGTGTCTGAGTGCCTTCTCCATGCATTCAGTCTTCCAGTATCTTTTTGTGATGTAGCCAAAGGAGGGTGAGGGGTAGATACAGTGAGTTATTTGCTCAGGGTCATTCAGAAGGTCTGAGGCAGAGCAAAGAGCTGAATGTGGATAACCTAACACTCATATATTTTCTATCCTTTATTTTAGGCATGAATGAATCCCAAAGATTGAAAGCAGTCCACAATATTATTTCCTATAGCTTTTTTTCAGTTTAGATTGACTCAGACCCAGGCTTTTCCTTGGCATACATTCCCAGCAGTACATAAAGGCAGATGTGTTCAACAGTAAGCCCCTGTTTACAGCATGACATTTGAGCTTGCATCGCAGCAGCCTCCTGTTTTGTTGTAACTGTTTCTATGCAGTGTCCTCTTTGCCTGCCTGGTGCAGAGAACCACTTTCTGTAGAAAGTGGCTTGTAAACCCCTGGGCCCATGGCCAGGGAGGGGAGCACAGAGCTACTTCCTTCACACATTGCTGCCCTGGCTTCCTTCAGGCATTTGTGACCTGTTCCCCTTGTTGCAGGGTATGCAAACAGGAGCTCCTGTTCAGGGTGACCCTGGCCCAGGAGCTCCTCCTGGTTCAGCATGGCAGTGAAGTGCATTTCAGTCTCCCCACTTACATCAGTGTTGACCTCTCTGTGGCTGTGCCAGGCACTATGGAAAGAGCTCTGGCATGCTTGGAAAGATACTTCCTTCATGGCAGTGCCTGCTTCTGGCAGTGGATTTCTTACTCTCTAAAGACTGAGTACAGTGTGCACCTTGTTCATCTTTCCATCTCAGTGTCCCTCAGTGAGGGCAAAATGCATGGCCTAAAGATCCCCCATCCCCTCAATGCTGTGCTAACCTGGAAGCCAAAACTCTTACTTCTTGTTGCTTGAGCTCAGTTCCTGTCTTCTTTCAGGTGACAAAGTGAAAGATCCCTGGGGAAGCTGTGGTCCCATCAGGTGTTTTACCTGATCCAGTATGATTTCAAATCAGAAATTGCCCACTGGCTTTGGATTTAGCAGAGTCCACTCCAAATCCAGGATGATGGGAAGTATGCACTGTATGTAGATCCTGTGATTTCTACCTGTTGCCTCAGTGACTCAAGACTATTAGCTTCAGTTTCCCTCTAAGATAAGACTAAAATTGGCCTAGGGTTTGCATTCAGGGAAATGGAGACAGTGAGGAATGAAATATGGGAAATTTCTTGGTTAGGTGAAATTTCATCCCCACACTTAGTTCCCACTGGAGTCTCTTAGTGCAGATTCAGGATCATAATTAAGATGCTTATTCTGCAGGATATATTGCTTTGAAGGTCAAATACATGGAGCTATGAAACTATTATTTTTACCAGGTTTTCCCAGAGAAATATTTTTCTGAGACTTTGTACCTACACCCCATGTAAAAATATATGAGGGACTTCAAATTATAAAAAGGAAAGCCTGGGCCTTGGAGGATGAATTGCTAAGGCAGACATTTCGTATGATATTTACTTGTTTGTAGCAAGAGTGCTGCAGCTACTGTGTGGGTAATTATTCACACTATCTTATGTAGCAGATAGAATGGGGAATCTGCTTTCCAGACACAGATTTACAGTCCATTAAACCCTTCTGGTGCAATGTACAGCTGGAGATATATCAGGAAACTAGGCTTATTATCACCACCCAGATGAAAATGTTTTGAAGGATAGAAAGTAATTCAGAAGTCCTCAATCTATGTTGTTGCTGAGACGTTTCGTTACAACCACTGATGACACCACTTTGCAGTGCTGACCTGGAAGGTTCTGCTGCAACAAGACTGTACCTGGTGACCCTGCTCATACTTTTTATACCTTCTGGGTGCTTCTTCATTCCAGGCCAGTGTCTGCAGCACATCTGTGTAACAAAGGAATTCAGAATGTGATATTGCAGTAGACATTGCAGAATACATGAAGGTGTATAAAGTTAACTCCTTCAGTCACTTGACAGAAAGAATCCCTGAAAATCCTGTATTCTCGCCTTCCAATGCTTAGTTTAAGTTATTTTATACTTAAAATGGCCACTGCCCACCCTTTTTAACTCCCATACTAAGCACAACACACACTTTGCAGATGGCTATACACCACTTTCTGCTCTGTCAAACTCCCCAATCATTTCTTGACACTCACTGAAAGTGTTTGAGTGTGCAGAGTTTAGTGGGATTTTTTTTTTTACCATGTGGGGTAGGAATACTTTTTATCCAAACCTGCATCCTGGAGGGCATGTGTTTCTGTCCTTCCATGCCTACCAGTTCATGGAAACTTAACTTCTGCTGCCATCACATCTGTGAAAGGAATGGGTTATTGGGAGTCCTCACTATCCCAAAGTGGGCAATGGGGGAATGCAATTGTACCCAGTACCAGAGTTAACACTCTGACTTCTGAAATGGCAAAGGACCATCTTTCGCTGTCCTGAAGAACTTGAAGAATCACTTTTTAGTAATTTTTTAGTTTAATTCCTATGGAAATGAGGCAGTTGAGAGGTCTATGTCTGTCTATCCCCCTGCATGTACCTTTTGAAACTGCTGAGTTTTAAACCAAATTTAAAAGAAAGGCAGAAGTATCAAAGCTTCCTGCCGGTTTCATAAGCACTGACAGTTAAATAAACAGGGTGCTCTTACTGAGGGAACAAGCCCCAACTGGCCAGTCAGTATTTATGGGTGGGAACAAAGTGACTCTAGTGAGAAAGGGTATATTAGGGGACAAAAGTCCATAGGAAGCCAGGGTTCATTAGTTCTGCCTCTTGTGGAACAAACTATTGTTTGGCAGAATACAGAGACGCTGCATAGATGTGAAACCTCAGTTACAGTTTAGCTTTTGTCTTTCGGTAACAGAGTGTCATCTGTAAAGACTCTTTCAATATTTAGACAGTGGAGCTGAACAAAAACAAGACCATTATATGCAATATCTGTCAAAACTGGTGAATGGTCTGTATTAGCCTGCCAAATGCAAATGAGGATTATCTATTCATTTAGTTCAAGAGAGAAAATGATATAACTTCTCTGGTTCAATTAGTTTACTGTACTAAATAAACAAAGAAGAGAGGACTCCAATATGGCAAATATTCAACTTCAGAGAGCTTTAAGGGCTGTAGAAATCACACTGCTCTGATGGTAAGCCTTATTTTACATTCTTTGCTCAGACGTAGTCCTTACATCTTCGAAGTGATTTATATGCTCCCTCCACAAGTAGACAGGAATCGAGACCCAAGTTTCACTTATTTGCCTTGTACTTTTAAGGCAAGGGTATACTCATCTTTGTTGGAATGTGGGTTGTTCTCAGCCAGCCTGAGCTACCCAATTTATTCTCTGCTGTACTAAGTTCAGCCAAAGCACTAATGCAATTTTGTACATCTGTTTCATGGAGACATTTCAGGTCTTGGTTTGCAAATGCTGGTGTGCCCTCATAGATGGGAATGAGAGGATATGGGGATGTGGAGCTGAAAAGTGTTTCCAGCGTGAGTGCCAAGCACTTGGCAGGAAGAGTTCACAAAGAAAGGGTTCAGCTGCTCTCTGTGCTTCAGCTGAGTTGTGAGAATCACCTGAGGAGTTGATAAGGCTCTGGGAAAAAGATGGATAGGCTGGAGGGGAAGCAGACATGGCTTTAAGATTGACCCTCTCACTGATGGACATAGTAGGAAACAGCTGGAATGCTCAGGGTGAGCATCTCCAAAGCAGCAGGTTGGATACCACTGAGTGCACTCTCCTGGCCGTTCTCTGTTGCCCAGAAAGGGCAGTCCCCTCTCACTGTGGGGAGTAAGCAGCAAGCTCAGCCTGTGCCTGTGCCAAGATGAAATGCCCAGCAAGGTGATGGGGTCCTGTTCAGCCCAGAGGTCAATGAACTGCTACAGGAGCAGACTGTCACCTCAGTGACCTGTCCCACAAGCTGGAGCTTTCTTGGCAAAGTAACTGAGCTTCCTGGCAAAGCCTCACATCCTCACCAGCACCATGTTATGGTTGGTCACTCAGCACAACAACCCTTATGCATCCTACAGAGATTGCAAACTTCAGTACTTACAGCTCCAAATAGATCTCACTGGTACCCATTCACTGCAAGACTTAGTGACTTATTTTAGGAAATAAAAAATGAGAAGGTTTGCAACCTTTATTTCACAAGACTGTATTTTTAGAAAGGTAATGGACTATGTGGGTTGAAACAGGGTTATTCCAGGAGCCTGATTGCGGGACACTTGATGCGTGGTTCATCTTTCTTTTCCAGCTCTGGCGGGTTACTGCCTTCCCGCCAGCCCCAGCTCAGTCCAAAAATGTATTTCTTCAGTTGTTTTTGAAGGAAATGTAGCAGAGGCAGCTTGCCCTCTGCTGGCTGCCGGCACCCAGGCGGAGAGAACCCCTTCGGCAGCATGGCCGGGGACTTTCGGAGCTGAACTCGTGATCTGGCTAATTCTGCTGGAATGTAAAGTGATTAGAAGCAGATGGGTGTCGACATAAAAGCTCCTTCGAAGTGACTGCCATAGGAAGGAGAGTACCCTGTCAGCAAACCAAGCTGAGCAGTAGTGTACCCGTCCTCGGACTTGAACTTGAACCATCAGGTGTCAGCCTAGTTCTGTCTCAAGGGTTTTCGGTGCTGGGTTATACCAGTCATCTTTTTCCCAACAAGCTCCCTCTCTCTGCCCCACCATGTACACAAAACTGAGCAGGTGCTCCCAGTGAATTCACAGTTCCTTCATATTCCCTTGGAGAGGAAAAAGAAAAGGCTAGATGGGTATGTCGGGAGTGGTCAGAACAGCTTTCTGCATGCTGAAGTGTGTTGCTCTCTTTCACGGGATGTACAGCACACACCAGCTGTGCCCTCCTCCTGCTCCCCTCACCACTTGCAGGGAAGGGGAACGAAGGTGACACAGTCCCTTCCAGGGCTCCACTGTGCTCAGGGTTATGTACACCCTGTGCTTCCACACTCAAACCTGTCCACGCTACAGCTTCTCTGGCCTTGTGAACTGATTCTTCAGCCACCATGAATTTATTTTGCCGTGTCCTTCTGTCAAAACCCCCCCCCTGTTTCCACAACCTTATATTTAATGTTTTTATGTTAATCCTGACATTCTTTATCTAAATCCAAATAATATGCATTGCCTTTACTATTCTAAAGGAAAAATACTTATCTTGGATCTTAAGTGCCTAATTGCATTTGATTAAACAAAGCCTTCTTAAAATAGACCCCAGGAGGAAAAGATCCAATTGCTGGCTTGTTAAATACCAAACTAAAACAAAACCCTGAGGAAATGAAGGGGTGGCTGTCGATGGTGTTACAGTTGCATGGTATGGTAAGGAAAGTGGCACATGTCCAGAAGAGGCCCACAGCAAAGAGAGGAAACCTGGCTCACATGGAGAGCGGGATAAGCTACAGCAGAGACTATTCGTATCTGCAAATGAAATTTAAGAGACAGATGTATGTATGTTCTATAGTTTGAAGACTATTCATTAAATAATATGAAATAAAGTGAAGAAGAAAGTAATTATGATGACAAGAAACAACTCAAAACACTACTGTATTCTTTCTTTAGCTCCCTGAAGACTGCAGGTCTTTGTGTTTCAATGCATGAGCTACTGTTTGGCACATTTCCTGAACCACTTTGTCTATTCACTTCTTGCTAATGTGAAAGTGCCCAGACTCCCTGGAAAGGCAGCTTTGTTGGAAACCTTTCATTATCAAGGATTAGCTGTTTGGTAAACCTGTGCCCCTTTAACAGCCTGATGGGAAGTACCAGCTAATGAAGGGCTCATTGTGGTGGTGCTGTGAGTGTGGGACTTGAGTCTGTTTTATTGCTCAGCTTGCAAACCAGGGTCTTTTTTGCTCCAAAGGGCTGAAAGGAAACTGAGTCATGGCCCTTGATTCTGCTGAAAACATGGGGTGAAAAATATGCTTTCCTTTCTCAGTGGTCTTGCCGTGTTTGTGGTCTAAAGGCTTCACGTATCTGGGAATTTTGTTGATATGTTACAGAATTACATGTGTACCTTTGAACAGTGTTGTGCCAATGCCTAGGCACAGCTTACATGAAAGTGCCATAGAATGCCAACATTATATGAAAAACTGAAATAAACAAACCATTAAGTGCCTTTATCATTTCATAGTGTAGTTGTAAAGCTACATGACAAAATCTGAACATCCTTATCCCACCCCTAGTCAGGTAGAAGGCATGGTAGACAAGTATCGGATTTACTTTTTCACTGTTAACACTTCCATATGTGGGTTTTAAATTTCAAGAGAGATTTATTGAAATCCTTTATGAAAGTAATGTAGTGGAAATCCATTCTCTGTGAAAAGTGTTCCAGTACAATTTAAATCATGAAGAAATACTGCTGAAAATCATCATCGAGTCTGTGACGTCAAGCAGGATTCTTTTATCTCTACAATAAATCTCTCTCATTGAAACTCCCACGCCACTCACACACCCAGGGATGCCCAGTGCGTGCAAATGCAAGGGAGCGAAGAAAGGCAGCCCTGTAAACCATCTGGGCAAGAAAACAAAGCCCTACCCACAGCCCCAACCAGGCTTCATGTGTCTGGGGAGAGGAGTGTGGAAGCACCCAGGGAATTGTTACAGATCCAGAGACTGTTCAGCACCAGTGCTCTTGGGTGGGGGGCCAGCAGGTCGATGTGGAACTGCTCATGTTCCACTGAGAGGAGGACCCAAACACATGGGTTGGATTTTACTCCCCTCCTCTGTTACAGCTAGTTAGGCGAAGCACAGAGAGTGTCCCTGCTGATCCAGGACACGTGTGACACAAGCGGTTCCTGCCAAGGGGAAGCAGCTCTGGGTGAGTGCTATTAGCTCTGTCTGGGCAGGAAGGGCAGTCAGGTAACACAAGGGGGTGTGTGTGTGATTGAGGGAGTCATGGAAGAGATGATGTTCTAATGCAGGATTTTGAACTCATTATCTGTCCTGCATTCAAAGGCTGCAATAGCACTAATCATGCATATTAGTGTGTGTGGTGGGAAGTGACTGAAGAGTGGCCAAGAGCACAGAGGGTACTGCAGCCCACGCCTCTCCCCCTCCCCGAGCCCTGTCTGACCTCTTGGCTTCATGTGGCTCCCCCTCTGTGGTTGTACAGGACTGTGTGAACATGTGGGGACGTCCTAGCTTTTACTGGTGACCCTCAACAGTTTCCCACCGTAGGCCTTTTCTGTCTCAATGCCGAAGTGGCTCCATACTGTTCAAAAAGGGAGGAGATGCAGTGCCAGTTTTATGTCTTTTTAGTGTAGATGTGTAAGTGGGTATAGGACACCAGTTCCCAGCACTGTTCAGGGCTTTGTGGTGGTGCAGGGGGACAGCGCACCATGAAGACACTGGACAGGAGCTGTGGCACTGCTGGTGACTGATGGCAGCAGTGCAAACAGGCCTTCCCTCTCCAAAACTAAACACTCTCCTGCCTCTCTATTCTGGCAATCCTTATGTCCCCCAGTAAACATGTACAATGTAACCCCCCATTTCTAGGATGCCCCTAAGGTAAAAGACATGCTATATTCTTCCAACAGCCTCTGACTTGGCAAAGCAGGAGGAAGACTGGATGTGGGATTATTTTGACAGACATAAATGTCTCAATAAAACTCTGGCCCAAGCCTGTACTCCTGCTGCTGCAAAGCCACAGGCAATTGGACCAAAACTGGTCCAGGTCTAAGCCCCAGCAGTTTCTCTACGTGCCCAGCACCTCTGGCAGCACCACCCTAGCTTGGCCTCACAAAGCTCTCCTGACCTGGAAAGGGAGCATCTGCTCCAGCTTTGGTCATCCTGATTTGGTCCCTCCTGGCTGAAGTCACAAGTGAACCATCCCCACCACTTTCCAGTGAAATGAAGCAGAGGTGTGGAAGCCACCTGAGGCCCTCACCTGGCCTGTGCACAGCACAGAGGTTTTCCTGCCTGGGGCTGTTCTGCAGAACCTTCTTCCACCAGAGGGCAGCTGGGAAAAGGAATGTGATGGGCTTGCCTGGCTCGAGATGAGACAGCAGCTAATTGGATGCTAATTATTATGGTTGTAATTTCCTCTCTAAGCAGATGCAATCCCCGTCAGCCATCTCCAATGGGAGACTTAGGAATTATACTTAGGGAATGCTCCCCACAATAAAAGCAAAAGCAGTGTTCTTTCCCAGTTGCCCTAAAGATCTATCCTCAGACAGAGGCTAAGCTAGACACCATACAAGTAGTTGTGTTCCTGAATTAGCAAAAGGCCAAACTTTAAATATCCAATAATGCATCTGAATGATGTGTTTGCAATCCATTTATCCCTGAGCTCCATCCGTTGCAGATGTTGTGTGTTTTCTGCAGCCTAAGGTGGGAAGAGCAGAGGAATTCAACAGATTTTTACAGAGAGCTCAGCACTGCATCTCATCCCTTTATGAAAGGTGTGGAGCCACTTTGTTGAGACATAAAAAGCTTATGATGAAAAACTGTTGTAGGATCACAAGTGAAAATAAGTGACAGTTGCTACCTGGTGTATGTGGAGAATACAGGGAATGGAGCAAAACTACTTTTCTAAGTATTTATTTTGCCTTTTCTTGTGATAAAAGAAGGAGCTATCCATCTACCAGACTTGGGATCCAGCCGTACTAGCATATCCCACACTCCCTGTGACCATGGTGTGTGCTTTTACTGTTACAAGTTTCAGATAATCACTGAAGACTGAGACAAAAGATTCAGTGTTTTTCAAACAGAGACAAGTGGCAGCTCTGACCACCCCCTAATGACTAATCTCAGTCTAATTGTGGTTTTTGCTTTTCATACTTTCCCTTTTGCAGTTTCTTTCATTTACTTTCCCTTTTATTTATACTGTTACTTTCTATGGGAAGAGAGATTTGCTCCTCTGTCTCATGTTGAGGCTGAATTCAGCTGAAGTCAGTGAGGTCTTTACTGCACTAACAGCAGTTCTTTCTGTGGAAATAAATTGGACTTCAGAGAAGCTGGAGCTTAGGATGGTGCTTGCCACTGAAATATTATTTAAGGATGTTCATAGCTTGTGTTGTAAACAAGAAACTCCACCACTGCACTCATCTCTCACTAAGATAGCAAAACATTAGTTATGACCAGTTCCTCTCCATCTGAAGATATCACTCATGTTAAAGCTGACTGGTTGTTGTTATTGCCAAAGTTTTAATTAAGACTTTGCAGGGTATGAACTCTCAGAGCTGAAGACATTGTGCTGCTTGTTGCCTTCTTTGGAGGTTTTAAATGGAAACTTCATGTTTTCATACACGTGATCCCTTTTGGTTTGTAAGGCTGTGTCTGATGATCAGGACAAACATGGGAGAGAGTGGGTTGGAACGTTATTTACAGATGACTGTAGGGATATGGGAAGAGTGGAGGGATGAGAAGATAAAAGAAGGAGCAGGTAACCTCCAAGCCATGCAGAAGAAATGAGGAATTGAGTTCCTGTGAGTTGCCAGAGCTACAAACAGCAGAAACTTCTCTCCTCCTGGAAATCCATAGTGGTACCCACATAAAACCACAATGGTTGGCTGCTGGCAGGGGAGCATGGGCTGTGCAATTCCCCACCAGTGTGTCCTCAGTTCTCCATGGACACAGGGATATAGAGCATTTTGGTGCCTAAAGCAGGTGTGTCTTCCCTCTTCTTTGTAGCCTGAGCACTTAAAACAATAAAATAAATCTTGAGTGAGTTTTGTCCATTCCTATGTGAGTGAAACATGGAACTTGTGAAAATCCGTTTATGTTATATAATTAAAGACTGTACTCAAATACATCATGTCACACAAATCACCCTAATTCTGGTGATTTTTAATATTTGAGAGCCTGGTTTTGGAACCACAGTGATGTTCCTTTAGCTCTATTTTCTATGAATAGTTTTCACTCAACTTGAGAAACCTTCTTTCCCCATGGACAGGTGGACTGAAAGCAATAGTGCTGATACCTCCTTGCTCCCTAAAGGTTAAATTGATCTTTTCTTCCTTCCTTCCTTCCTGTATCTCTGCACAGGACTGCCAAGGAAGTGCTGTAAGAAGGACTGCTGGAGAAATAGAAGAGGGTACATCAGAGGAGACAAGGTGCCACACTGAGGTGAGAGTTGCTTCTATTTGAGCTGGGAACGTGCTTTCATTCATGGTGTAGTCAGAAGGGCTCTTTGTCTCTGTGGGGATCGGAACTAATAATCTGTGCTCTACCAGCTCAAAACAAATTCTGGCTTCTTTAAGTGGGAATATTTGAGCAACACAAGAAAATGTTCAGGAAAAAATCTATTGCAACGTGATCCACAGCAGGTGCCCACTTTAAAAGTTGCCATTTCAGCTTCTGAAATGTCAGAACATCTCTCAATGGAAGGCTAGTTTTACAGCATAATCATTTCATCAAGCTCTACAATACCAAATACACAATTATAAGTTCACTCACATCTATTATGTATATTGAATTATGATAGATTTTTAATTATATGACAGTGCACTAAATATGATGTACAGTGTAAGAGAATTTAATGATTCTTTTGAAGACAATGCAACCTAAAGGTGTTCAGCCCTTCCTAGGATTGTCTCCCACATGTGTGCAGTAACTACAGCTCAAAGCAGCAGTGGATATTTTATTTTTCATGATTATGAGCTATGGAGAATTAACTGTTGTTTGAATCTGTCAAACTATGAGTTTCCAGAATTGAATCCTTTTTTTCATATTAAATGGAGTTGATCTTGGATAAGACAGTGTGTCAGACCTTGCACCTGAGCCCTGTTTGATGCTAGTTCTACTAGTTCATGTAATTAATTTTCCTGGTATTATGTAGACCTGCTTTATGAAGATTAATAATATTCCCAGAGCCCTCACATCTTGTACTTTAATGTGTGTCCCTCCCTTGTCATAGGATGTGAGTGCCCTGCGTCCTCTGTGTTTGCTGCTCATTATGGAAGTTCAGGGAGGCACGATTATCCTTGGGAAACGTTGAAGGGAGGTGCCATAGCTATGATAGGGCTTGTCTCTGCTCTGTCTTTTCACATAATTGCTCTACTTAAAAGCTTGGTCTAGTGTCTCTCAATTTTGCTTCTTCTCTTATTTACTACATCTCCATTCTTCCCAAAGCCATGAAATACCTCAGTTTCCATATGTGGATCAGTCCTGCTTTCTCTAATCTGGCTTTTGTTTCTCTGCTGCCAAAAGCGTGGCATGGAAACTTTCTAGCTTCCTAGCTCTAAAGGATACTTACAAGAACATCTTATGTATTGTTCTTCTAATTTGAAATAAATGAACTTCATGGCAAACAAATTAATGCGGTGATGCAAGTGGGGCCATAAAAACATCCTGCCAGGGAAGCTCCTTTCTGGCAGGTTCCCTTCCTTTTCAAGCCTGCCCATGGAGGAATTCACACATCACTTGTTGCAAATGTTTTCTCTGTAGCTTAAACTGACTCAGAAGGCAAATTGCTCTGTCTGGGGAGGAGGAGGTCAAAGAGCTGCATCTGCACTTGTGTGTGGTTCCATGGGGGAGGTTTAAGTTGAGAAGAAGCCCAATTTAGAACACAACTGAAAATGAAAAATAGGCCTATTCACTGAATTCCAGGTAAGGTTAAGAGGAAAGGTTGCCAGCCAATGCTGTCAGTGGTCTGTTTGCCTGCTTATGGCCTTTCCTAGCAAGCAGAAATTTAAAGTGATTAATATGCAGTCTCTTTGTTTAAATGAAATTTAAACAGCAATCTTCTCTGTTTGTTTAATACATGTGAAATATTCTGCTAAAGTCTGGAATTTCGTGCTGCAGATGCATAAATGTATCCCCTTCCCTGTATTCTCCTCACAAGAACATCAGACAACACCCCACACCTTTGAGAGGACAGAATGGTAAAACTGGTTTCATAGAGTTCCTGTCTGAGAGGACACCATTCTTCAAACATCCTGGATTTTAAATGTTTCTGATGCTCCCTGGGAAAATAAGTAGTAAAACAAGCTTGTGTGTATGTGAAACCAGTTACAGAAGTGAGTTGCCTACATATAAACAGTCTTAAAAGTGTGGGGCTTTTTCCACATAATGAAGCAATTTCTGTTTGCTTTTAACATAGGAGTTGATGACCCTTTCCTGTTGGAAAGGTGTGGCGGGTGTTTGGGAATGTGGGGGACTCGGTGTTTCAGTAACTGGACAGCTTCAGTTCCTTTACCTGATCAGTTCAGATCTTACAAACACCACTGAGAATCCCTTGAGCTCAGAAGGAATATTTGCGCTTCTGACATCTCAAGAGTGGTGTAGGACACTGTTTCTGATGGCAGCTGCACATCATACTTAAAATCCTAAACATTTCATGAATCCTGACCCTCATCTGGAAACAGGGGTTCTAAAAGCAAACAGTGAAATGACAGTTGGGATGATCAACCACTTAGTAGAGACTTAAAAGGCTGTCTTTAGTGCTCCTGTTTCAAAATATCCTTTCCTCACAAAATTAAATTATTTATTAATTCAAACCCACTGTGGACATTTATGGTTTACCAAAGTTAGGATTCATATGGAAACTTTGCTTTCATTGATGTTTAGGATTCCCTAAGCAAGCAAATTCTCCTGGGGTGATGCTAATTATCAGTGGAACCTGTAGGAAAGGGTTGTCCAAAGCTCAAATGGATGTGTTTACTTGAGGAAGGGGTCCTATCGTTAGGGATTGAAAGTTATTTAAATTAATGAGGCAGAGGACACAGATGTTCTTCTATGTGGGTGTACAACCTTGATCAATTAGCAAATCAGGAGTCAGTTTCCCAGTTTGAAATGAAAGTATCTAGAACTCATTTAATCTGATTTATTTGACTTAGGTCAAATATATGAAAGCCTTTATTTTTTGTTGCACAGTGGTTCAGTTGCATAATAATTGGTAGAAGAGTTTTAAGTATTGTTATTATTTTAATAGCACGCATAGTGCTGTGAAGAAAAGAAACAGCGTGGTACTTTTCTGGTCTGTGAGTTGTCCTAGGAAGCATAAAGTCAACTTCTTTGTGGGAAAGATTGTTGAGTGAGCTTTTCCTAAAAACCAGAATAGCTCAGATGAGAAAAAAAGGCATAAAATACTGTCAAACATTAATTTGCACTGAAATAAATATGGCAAATGCAGAACACAACAAAAAGGAAATTGGCTTCTTTCCATGGCACTCTATGGCTTTCACTGTCCTGGAGCTGTGCAACTGGTTTTCTGAGCACGAAGCAGATGGGACAGAACAAGCTTAATCTTGTTTTTCTTGATGTTGGTGACTCACCTGAGCTTTAATGTGTGTGATTTGAAGCCCAGGATCAGACAGCAGGGACTGCGAGGACATGAGGAATGAGATACCCTGTAAGCCAGCGGACAGTCCAGCAAGGTTTGGTCCACAGCTGAGAGCCTGAGAAAGCCACCTCTTCTAATTTGGTATCTCAAGCAAGCTCATGGGTGTTTTCTTGGAACCTTTTTTCTGTGTCATAAAGTGTTGGAAAGAACTGGTTTTGTGGCAAGGCAAGGGAGCATGTGGCAGGCAAGGAAACTGGTAGCTAACCCTCAGTGACTCAGAGGAAAGCTTCGTGTGCTGCCTTGATTTACTGCTAAATCACAGACAGGCAAGGTGGCTTTCAGTCCAATTACTAATGCCAGGCACACACAAACAACATAATGCTTGGGATGCAGCAACATCTTCCCACTTTGAAACATTTCTATTTCTTGCCTGAACTGCACTTTTTGGGGGCAACATTGTCCCTTATCTCCACATTCCCTGCTTTTACTGCTGATTGGAAAGAGATTTTTGCAGGTTACTTCTGCAAGGCAGGCCCAGTGAAGTGGACAGGAGCAGAAATAATGATCAAAACAGGCTTAGTGCTCACAGATGGGTGTGTGCAAGCTTGGACTTGCAAGTGCTTAGAACTGCGTTGGTGCATAGGCAAAGGCAAGCTGAAATATGCTCATTATCTTGTACACACACTGTGAAAAATTTAGCCCCTCACTGTAAATAAACCCCTATTCTTCATGAGATAACAGGGTTGAATTTCTTTTACTTATGCCTTGAACTATTTAAGGGATCTAAAGCATTCAGTAGCAGCGTTTGGCAAAAATAAAATGCAATGAATGTTCTAGACTTAACCCATTTTAGAACATAAGTTTGCCAGATCTTTAGCTTTTTTTCCTAAGAAAGTGCTGCTGTTCAGGGTGTTTAGCCAGAGAGTCTCATCCCCTGTTTTTTTACTGGCATTGGTGTGTGGGTTCTTTGGGCTGTGCAGACAAAAGCCTGGACAACATGAGTTCATTCAAGTGTGTGATGCTTTGTGTCTCTGACTTTCTCCATTGCTGAGATCATCTAGATCCAATTCTCCTCTCTTGAGATAATTCTTTTGCTTTTATCTCACTATCAGTTTTTCACAGGTTTTCCATTTCTTGTCATGGAAAGTTGTTATGAAAAGTTCTCAGAATGACAATGCAATTATTGTAGCTCTTTCGGGAAGCCAAAAAATGAAGGGTTTTGCAGGTTGAAAAATGAATTTTGTTTGTCTGTTTGTTTGTTTTTGTTGCTCCAAACCTCTTCCCTGACCTTCTCCTGAGCTCTTCAAGTGAAAGGACTTCTTAGAAACGTTAAGACACTGTAAATGGAATCCTTTTTTATGTGTATCTCTGTGAGAATAATCAGTCAGTAAACTTAGCAAGTTACTGTGTTGTTTTTATTCCCCTGCTGTGCTGAAATCCACCATTATTGTAGAACTGCTCACCTCAAAGAACAGATGTGCTTATGGTGCCCCTTTCAATTCTCCCTTGCTGTTTGTTGGGACATCCTGCCATTTGGGCTCTTCTGGTCAGGATGAACACAGATTATCTCTGACTTTGTCTTGCCATCGAAGGGTGAGCAAATAGTTGGAGCTCCACAGCACCCAGAAGAAATAATAAATGTTTCTGGTCCTCTAAGTGTAATAATTGCCTCCATTCAAGGTGGTGAGGAAAGCTTTAGAAGCTCCCAAGTGTGTGTGTGTAGGTTAAAATTTTAAGTAGCCAGGTATACATCCATCAGTGAACATTATTTTCTGGCAATTGCAGTTGCCTCGGGCAAGATTTTATCCCTCTCTTAAAGTCAGTGTGACAAGCCTGGATGTTTGGCCACTTGGTATGTCACTTGGCCCATGACATATGTGAAAAATTACTATCCAAAATACCTCAGATGCATGAATCTGAAAAGATCTTAGTGTGAATAGACATGGGTAAATACATGAGTTCTTATGATCACCCAAACTGTTCAGCCAAGCTTAACAATCTTTTACCAAACTGAAAATAACCTACATAAAACTCCACAGTGCAAATAACTGGAAAGGCAGTGAATGCAGACTGCAGGTCAGGAATGTAATTCTGTCTATTGCTTTGTGTTTGGTATTCAGCAAATGCAAATATCTGCAGGGCTTCAGCAGGCAGAATTAAGAATACAATGATGAGGCCTTATGATCTGAGTAAAATGGAAGTGACAGTAAACGAAGACAAAACCAACAGAATTCTTACACTGCAAAAGCTGAGTGTATAGATGTCAGATGTTCTGGGACCACTGCATGCTCAGTGAGCAGCTCAGCAGTTTGGGATTGGGTTTTGGCACTCTGATGAACATACTGTTCTGAAATGCGAGCAGGAAGAGATGTTTCCATTTTCAGGTGACTCTGCTTGTCCATAGACAGGCAGAGATGCTTCCATTTATCCCACAGTTGATGTTGTACCTGGAAGCATGACATGGCCAGCACACACCCCTCCATACTAATCCCTGGGTCTAGCAGGAAGCAGCTCTTTGCTGAACTCACTGGGACTCTTTGATAAAGCCTTGCCTGACCTGCATGGGGAGGGAGTGGCTCCCCATAACTCCTGCCACCTCTGGGAAGCAGTACCTGCTGAACCTTCTAAGGTATGGAGAACTGTGGAGTATCACAGACTCTGCAAGACTTCCTTTAGTTCTTAAAGCCCAAGACATTTCAACTGGGATTATGTGAAGATTTAAATTGGAAAACATTTCAATTGCTTACTATTTTCCAGTTTGGAGAAAGGCCAAAAGCTAAAATTAGGAAGGCAATTAGATTGAAACCTTATTTTGCTTCCTACATTATGGAGACCAGGCTAATGGTCTTTGCACCTGGGCCAACCTGGCAACTCTGCGTGTCTCTGTTCCTTCCGTAGGGCTTCCATAACCATCCCACAGCAACAGCTCTCAGCTTGTTTTGGTTGGTACATGCCCTGGCTGCTCTCAGCCGTCCTGAAAACTAGAGCTGTGCAGAAGCAGATCGATATCCCCAATTTGGGCCTTTTCCAGAGATTATTCAAAGGTTCTCTATGCATTGCAGCTACAGCAGAGATTGGCTGTATCTGGGAGCCTTATCTACCTGGAATAAATCACAGCCGTGAAAGTGCAACTGCCTGATATTGTCCTGATTTTCCCAGGGGTTTGGGACAGGTTGTGCTGAAGTGCCTGCAGTCTCATATTTGCTATTATTGTAGCATCAGTATAGCCTAAAAAATAGTGCAGCTCTACTGGCATGTAAAGCAGGCCAGGATTACAAAGACTGAGGAGAGGCCTGAGGTATCTTTTTAACAGATCTGCTCAGATTTCTAGGATTCATCTAATATGAGCGTGTCCCAGAGAGGAAATAGAGGAAGACTGAAACTTCTGCTGGGGTGGAAGATTAGCAGCACTTATATAGTTATGATTAGTCTCTTTCCATTCCACACATGCATTGCTTGTTAATACTCCAAGTGCACTTGGACTTCTGCAGTGCCCAACCATGTCACTCCAGTGAATGCACAAATGCTTCAGGGCACAGCAGGCAGAAAATCAGCCGCTGAGATGCACCTCCAATCCCAGCTATGTTCCCCATTAAGAAATACATTGCAAGTCTGTGGTACTGATCAGGGGCTAAGGGGGATTTCTTAGGGATTAATTTAATAGGTACTAGCTGCAGAGTCAATAGACACACAGTTAATCCTTGGAACACATACTAAATATATGATGGTGACTTGGAGCAGTTCAAAGGTAAAAAGCGTGAGGTTTTGGAGCCTGAGCAAGAGATCCCAGATGGTCTGGTGCAGTGTCAGTTCTGCAGCTGTAACTGCAGTTGTTCAGTGTAATCCATTAACAGCTACATTTTTGTTTCACAAATTCATTAACTTGATGTTGAGTACAGAGCTGAGGAACTGGTGGATGCTGAGAGCAGTCTGGGCTGGTAGACTGTGAGCTTCGCCCTCCCTGCTGGGTGCACACTGCAGTTCAAGCCTCTATTCTTCCAGCTCTATCTTCCTGTCTTCTGCCTCAGTCACTGTCACTGAACTGGGAGAATTACAGTCCCATCACACGAACTAATGCTTGGGACTGTTCTGCTGCCTGACCAGTTCAGGATTCCACAATACTCGCGTTAGTGTGATCTGGGGGGCTTTTAACACATGCCCATGGAGGTGTTGCAATTTGCCATTTGTAGTATGACTCAAGTGCCAGGTCATGGCTTGCATAAGAACTGGTTGTTGCTGGAAGGAATTAATACTGGAACTATGTGTCTTTAAGTCTTGCCAAGTGCCATGCCATGCTAGTAAAGAGATGGGTATTTCTTGCTTTCATCTGATACTTTCTCACCTGTATTGGACTTTTTGTGCCTGGGGAGTTTGCAGGAAAAGAGCTTTTGGTACAGGCTGAGCAACACCTGGATTTTCCAGTAAGTGCCAATGACAATCAGCAAATTTGCAGCCAAGAGGTGGGGTGTGCCCAGTTCTTAGACATCCATCTAGTTCTGTCAAATTCTAGTCTAGTTCTCTGTCAGTAGAACAAATTGTTGAGTTCTCTTCTATAGGACAAACTGCTTCCAAGGCAAGGTTTTAAAGGTATTTGTGAAAAAATGACCTACACAAAAGAGCTGAATCTATCATCACAAGGAAGTAAAAACCAGAACAGCCAGAAAGTTATATAGATGATGCAATACTGCAGGAAAAACAGATACAGGAGGGCAGCCACAGGGAATGGAATTTTAGTATAGGAACTGTATACTGTGATTTGCTGGAAGAAGGATTGCTGTCAGATTAATGAAGCAGGAAGCAGGAAAGCAAGTTGGTCATCAGTCTGTATTAAGGGGATACAGAGGAATATTATCTCTGGCTATGCAACACTTTGTGCTTACAGGCTCAAGGCCTGGCCTGCATTTATATTTTCCACTGTAAAATGTAGCAATATATGACAGTAATGGCATGTTTGTCTCTGGCTATACAATCTATTGTGTATCGTGTAGCTATTGTCTCTGTATGCATTGATCTAATTACTTGTGCTACAAGTGAAAGCACACTAATGCTAACAACACCTTGCTTGAAAATATTGGTTAAGAGGAACAGCATTTATATGTTAATCACAGGAAAAATTGCACCAAGAGTACAAGTACTCGGGTTTTTTTCTCAGTTTTGAAGTAGTTCTTGACTGAAGAACTGGCCTCATTTTAAATAATTAACCATGTGATGTCATCCACTTGAGAAGAAAGCTCTAGACTTGCTTGCTCCACACTGATCAGCTGTGGGATCTCATCAGAGAGGGAGACAGCAGCTTGTGGGAATTTCTCTGTTGTGTGTGCACTGTCTCTTCCTGGAATGGTTGCCAAAGAGCTTTTCCTACAGACAAACCTCTCCATGAAGTACTCTGCCTCTGCCCCACTCATTAAACTTTCTGGATTAGAAATCTGAATGTTATGAGTCTTTGAAATAGTAACATTGTCCTAACCAGAATATGTCATCTCATAAAAGAGCATTGTCTTATTCCCTGTCTTATCAAACCTCCCTAAAGGCTTCCTTTGATCAGTTCCAGTACAGTGTGGCCCTCAAAGTGGGACAAGGACTCTGACCTGAAAGCAATCTTTTAGTAGCATGGATATTGGCTGTTTTAATTTTTGGACTGGTGATACCCACTGCTGGTCTATGTCTCTTTCTGTCCCAGCCCCAGTGATATTTTAGCTTTAGCACTGGTGCTGCTGTGACTGCATCTCACCTTGCTGCAGAGGCCAGCACTTCTGTGCATCTGGGGGTGCAAAGACATGGAAATGGATTTTATGTCCAGTGTAGGGTACATTTAGAGTGATGGCTTGGATTATCCTCTGCATCACAGTAATACTTCCAACCAGGCAGAGGAGGTTTTAATGGCAAACTTGAATCTGATATGATCTGATATAATCTTATAACTTTGAGACAGTTATAGTCTTACAACTTTGAGACAGTTGTCATGAGTTCCTGAATAAGTTTAACAATAAAAATAGTGGAACTCTGCTTCATTATACCTTGTCATTTTCATCATCTGAATGTGATAACAGCCCTCTGCCATCCATCTGACTTGGAGATTGTGGAGAATAGTAGGTGGAGAAGCCAGTCATGCTGCTTCTAACTAGCTGACTACGAGCAGGACTTCTCTCCTAGCCCAGGAAAAAAATCAAAGAAACCTACTTCTACACTGCATTCAAATCTCTGTTTGTTTGACTTGTTCAGACCATAATTGAGGGCAGAATTGCAGTTTGGGATGTCATTACTCCCACTCTGGACTTTCTCTGGACTTGGTCAATTCTTTCCAGAAATTCTATCTGGAATTCTTTTCACTGGCTTTATTGGGGTCAAAGGCGACTATTGCCCAGGGATTTTTTTAGCTCTTTTCTGAAGGCAATTTTTAAACTAATGTGAATAAGATATTTTCTAAACCCATAGTAAGAGCTCCCTGTTGAGCTAAGCAACCAAGCATCTAACTCTGTGTTCCCTATGCCTCTAGTTTGGAAAAGAACCTTGGAGATCTAACAAGCTCTGAATTAACCTTGCAAGACTCATAGCAAGGCTTCTGGGCTCAGTCCTGAATGGTGTTGTCAAAGTGGAGTAAAAACATGTTCATCTCTCTGTGGGTAGGGGACTGAGCATGTGTGACAGGGACAGTTCTCTTTGTGGCAGCACCAGCAACGCCCCATACATGCTCTGACAGAAAGGAATGCTGGTGCCATTACTGGACAAATTCCAATCAGGGTTTTATCCATGACTTTTGCTGCTAAGATTTTCTTTATTATTCTTCTTTAAAAACTTGTAATTAAAATCAGCTGTTAAACTGTCC
This sequence comes from Lophotriccus pileatus, assembly GCA_035583135.1. Lineage (NCBI taxonomy): Eukaryota > Metazoa > Chordata > Aves > Passeriformes > Tyrannidae > Lophotriccus > Lophotriccus pileatus. Next base: position 23,017,011 of record JAWWES010000011.1, on the reverse strand, counting down.
TGTCATGTAAAACAGAGCCTGAGAAGATGTAACTTAGTAGCTGATGTCCATAAGTAGTGGGAGGTGGTTGGGCAGTGCTGACCAGTGTTGGTGTCCAAGGATTTCTGGCTTAGCAGCAGGAATGTTTACCCAGCTGAGAGCTGAGGCTGTGGCAAAGCACAGAAATACCCATCTCAGCTCCAGAAAATGCTGCTCCCCATTATAAGCCCAGAATCTCTTACCTTCCGTGAGGACAGAAAACTTAAATGCTTTGATTACAGGAAGGAAATTCAGAAGGATTTGAACAGAACTTGAACCAACATGTTGGGCTGCATCAAGAGGTATATTTCTATGAGAATGGTAATCAAATGAACTGCCCAAGGGCAAAAAAGCAATTACAGTGGAGATGAAAGTGTCTGACATGATCAGAATACCTGTTTGGTCACTGAAGACATCATGTGCAGACACTGAGAGATGGCTGCCTGCAGCATGGCCTTGCTGCCCAGGTCGGGCTGGCAGCTTAAGGTCTTCACTCTCAGAGCTTTTGGTTTCAAATTGCAGTGTTTCAAAATCTGAGTTTGGGGACATAAAATAATGTTCCACTGGGCCATATTCTATGTCTTATTTAATAGAGTATGGTTATGTCTTTGCTGACATGAAAACAGTGACGTCTTTATGCTCTGTAGGCAGAGGGGAAGACGATATAGAGCAAAACTGTTGTTCCTTGGAGGAATCTGCACAGGATATGGTACTGTCAGAAGAGGCAAGAAGGCAGCCCCAGTCTCCATCCTAATTTTAAGCTCTGCACTATGCACACAAGACTTCTCTTATTTGACCTTTGCAGCCATAAATCTGGAATGACATCAACATATTTTCCAACATTTAGTTGGTTTGGAAGCCAGCATGATACAATCTACATAATACTCAATTATGTCAAACTAACCCAAGTGAATGGTACATAAAGTTGAAATCATGGGAAGAACAGCCTTCTGCTGGTACAGCAGTGGAGCTTCAGTGCCACTGGTCTGCCTTTAGAGAATCCTGGTCTCAGTGTTCTGCAAGGGTTTGGTACCTAACTTTAGACAGGTACTTCTGGTTCAGGCACCCCATGGTGCTGCTGTGCTGAAATCAGTGTCACTTTAAACAGTAGCTTTTGACTGTGGTGGTAAAAGGCAAAAAGGATATTTTGTTCTATGAGTCAGTGATAGTTTTCAGCTGCAGTTCTTTATAAAGCAGAAAAGGCATGTGCATTTAGATAGTGTATCAGTAAGAAAAACGTCAACAGTGGCTGGCCTTGGGCACTTGAGGATTAACAGCTCTCTGCCTGGCCCAAAGAGAATAAATCCTTGTTGACCAAATGAAACCTCAGAATCATGCATGAAAAAATGAATACCACAGTTTTGAAAGTGAAGTTTATGTTAGGTGATAAACTCCTTACTCTGAAAATGAACTTGATAGTAGTGAGCTCCTGGGAACTGATTTTTTGCTTTTAAGGGGAGGGGATAAAACTGTGAAAGATTAGCTGTGATAAAAAGACAGTCTGTCAGTAGTAGGCTGATATCGTAGAAAATGCAAAATTTTCAGCACAGAAAGCATTCTATAACTTACAAATCTGAAGTCAAGGACTTCAGTAGATGTAGGATTGAGGGGGAAAGGAGACCTTTTAGGTGTTTGCAGATGTCATAACTGATTAAGTGAAGTTGCAGATTCTCTCTAATGCTGTTAGGTCTGCGTGTGGTCACTGTATGTGGTGGTGGGTTTGTTCCCCCTATGGTTGATGTTCACTCCTTCATTCCTGACTTCTCCACCTTTCCCCTGACTAGTGGAAGGAGACTGGGAATGGGAAGCTGTGTCTGGCACAGGGCAGTCCCCTTCCCTCCCTGTGCTGTGACAGGGCACCTGGACGGGCCTGTATTTTTCGGGGCTGTAGAAGGACTTGGGTAGCTCCATAACAACTGCTAAGGTGCAGCTTCACCCAGGCCTGGTTGCTAGAAAGCTTACTGCAGTTTTTTCTGAAGTGTTGAACAGCAGAGCTTTCAGCAACTGAAGTGTTGTGTTCAAGGAGTTGCAGATTAAGGGAATACTGGGCAATTTGCACATCCTGTGTGGTGAAGTGAACCAGCCCAAGAAATGCACCTGTCTGAGGGAAGGATCTCAGTTGATCTACAGAAGAAACGTCCTCATTTCCAACCCAGGAACAAGTTAAGCATGAAACAATAAAATGAGTGATGGGCAGTTGAGCTTTAACCTTAATTTCAGAAAAGATAAGCAACTGAAAGGGGAGTCAAGTCCTTGGGGCAGCCCCCCTGGCTAGTGGCAATGACCTGCTTTGGCATGTTGTTTGTAACAGAGACATTTCTGTAGAAATTAGAAATACTTGTAGATAAAAATCAGACACCAAAATCTGGCTTTTCACATACATAGGTTGATTCTTATAAAAAATCTCTTAATTCATTCATGAATAAAGCTTTATTTTCCTTTTCATTTGTGAAAAATAAATGCAAGAGCACTGCAGAGCTGGACTTGCCTTAGTGGGCATTTCCTTCTGCTCAGAGTCTGAGCCAGGGCTCAGGCAAAGAATGCTTCAGCTGAACCTTGTGAGCACAGCCACAGGAGAGGCATGCAGGAAATAGAAGTCTGCCTGCCACTTGTTGAATAAGCAGGATTTAAAAGGGTGACGGCAATTTCAGAATAAATAATAAAAAGGAATCCTTCAAAATACTTTAAACTTAAAAATTAACAAATAAAAACGTTGAAAAATCACAAGTGAGACACATTTCCCTCCAAGGAGGTTTTTTTTTTGAAAACTAACATTGGATTTTTAATTATTTTGAGGCTTGTTTTGAATTTTTATCTGCAGTTTTCCCCTCCAAGTTGTGTCTCAAAAGTTTACTTTAAAAGATTGCTGTATGTCTAGTATATTGACATATGTTTGTATTTTTGAAATAAGATTTAGGGGAAACCACTGTTTTTATCCATAAAATCATAAGGGGTGGCAGTATTGTCATTTGGCAGATGAAACCACAGACAACATTGCATTTGTGCCTTGTATTGCAATTTAGAAATGACTGGCCTGGTTTCTAATAATTGAGGTGTGCCCTTCCCTATGACTGCATGTTCCCACAACAGCAGGGAAATTGTGGACATGGTCAAATACGGCTTCCTGCTCTGAAGTCTGTGATTTGTGCATGAACGTCTGATTTATGTGTACTACCAAAACACCAATATTTCTGTTTGCTATGGACTAACCAGAAGAACAGCTGCTGGAAGCTGTAGAGGGGTTTGTAGTATGGCAAATCCAGAGCAAGTGGAGGTGATGACACAGAGATCCTGTAGGTTTAACGTCCAACTGGTGATAGTCTTGGGTGAGTGCTGGGCCATCAGCCACGCTGGGGGACTGTGTCCCTCCTCCCACCTTGCTGTGCTGTGGGCACTGCACATCCATCTGCTTTTTGCCCAGTGTGGCAAAAACTTTTTGCAGTGTGGAGCATCAGAAGCTACTTTGGAGCACTCCCTAAAACATCTCTTCCTGGTAGAAAGATTTTAATAGTGGCCAGTATGAATAGTTTACATATAAACCATAGCTAGGTTAAAAAATAAGTGAAATCACATAGTATCAGGCCGTGCTTGACAGTTGCTGTAGTGCAGAATGATCCCCCCGAGAACTTGCTTGCACTCTGTTAGTTCCAAGTGCACTGTGAGCAAACTGCATGTAACTCTCAGTCCTGGCCACTGAATGTGGACAGATTCTTTGTTATATGGCAGAAATTGTACCTCTGTGTTGCTGAATGTTACTGAAGCACAGATAAACTTCAAGGGACTTTAATGTTAAGTGAGGAAAAAGAAGAAGCTGAAATTACATTTACTCTTCTGCACTTCAAAAGACTTGTGCTGCAATTTTCCCTTCCTTTTAAAGATCGTAACCAGAAAGCTCCCAGTGTGGGAGCCTTTGCTTTTAAATGCTGCAGCAAGCGTAGCACTCACTGGTTGAACTTGCAGTTGGCAAAGGCAAAAGCTGGGGGGGATGTACGGGAACATGTGCTGTCCTTTGTAGTTCCAGTTCTTTTAGAAGCACTCACAAATAGCTTTAGTTTCTTTAGCAAATACAATGGCATCATTCTGGGCATGCCTAGTGGAAGTGTTCTGGGGCTAGTAAACTGTGAACAAACCTGTTTGCATTGCTGCACTGTACAGCAGCACAGATAAGCCCTAATTGTTATGCAACTCCTTAGCATAAGCTCCTGGCATGGCTCATATGCTTCCCTTGTACTAAGACCGTCCAAAATAGCAACAAGAAAGCATGTAACTAAAGACACAGCAGGAGTGTGGAATTCACCCAGGCCTTGGATGTGCTAAAGACTGAACAATTCTTCATTTTAAATCTTCCAAAATGCTAAGCATAATGTATTTTCTCCGGAGCTTCTTCAAGGTAAGCAATTTCAAACTTTTCCTGTTTGTTTGGTTTGGTTTTGTTTTGACAAGAGAGAAACTTAGATTTGAAGTCTTTTACAGGAGTGTAGAAAGTAGCTTTCTTGAGAACTGATGCCCAGTAAGTAAGTGCACTCACCAGGTTTACAATTTGCTTTGCTATGTTAACATTTGATTTGTAGAAAGGGTTTATTTTCAGCTGTAGTAAAAAGGAAACACTTGCTGTGGGTTTATGTTGAGAGACCCTCATATGATGAAACCCATAAAATTTATGGTGTAAGCTACATCCATTAACAGGGAGTTGCTAGCTGTGAGAGATACATTTTATGAGAAAAAAACAAATTTTAACTCCTCATTTTATTATGATTTTCCAAAATGTTTGTTCTGTTTTAAACATGCCAAAATGATCAACTGAACACTACCATCACTGAAAACATTTTAGATACGAAATAAATTATAAAATATTGCCAGTAGGCATAAGTTTGTATTTCATATGAATGGGATGGCTGTGTACTTCTCTCTGGGGACAGTTTCATTTTCTGTGAGTGTAACTCCAGTTTTCTGAGAGAGGTCCTGCTGCTGCTGCTGCCGCCGGGCTGGAATAGCTGAGTGTGAGATCCGAGTGCCAGCTGTGGCTGTCACCCCGCTCAGAGCTGTGGCACAGCCGAGCTGCAGCTGGAGCGTGGGCTGCAGCTTCCCTTGGAAGGGCGCGTTGTGAAATGCGGAGATGATTTGGGGAAGTGCGGGTCAAAGGAAATGAAAGTTTAATCGGATTAAAGAATATTGGATTATTCTGTGATCTAAAATGTTAGAATTTGAAGCTCAACAGAGAATTAAGCTAACTTAGAAAAAAAATACTTATGGAATAGAATAACTGTGATCAGCTGAATTCCAGCTTCCCATTGTGCTGTCACTTACTCCTTTTCATGCCAAACTGCTTCTTGATAAAGTGTGCTACAGGACTGCAGCTTCAGTGTAAATCAGCAGTAAATCTCAACACTCTCTACGGAGACCAACTGCTGTTGGAAATAAATATGAGAAAAAGTTTAATTTTGATCCTAGAACATGCAACTACAATTAGCACTTGCGACCACCCGATGGTTCATAGGAAAGTGGTAGCACTTCTAAGGAGCTGGGCCTCATTTTTGGCAGCCTTCCTTAGGAGCATTTTATAGAGCTGGTTTTAAAAATTGCCTACATTTGGGTTGAAAATACCTACTGAGTTTTTTCTTAATTACCTTTTTACTCTAAACACTGCATTCTTCTGGAGGTAAAGAAAAGGGACAGGAAAAATACAAAGGGAAGGTTCTTCTCCGTTACTGACATATGGGGATCAACTCACCATACTTGCATACTGGCTGTTTCATCACATGACAAGCCATGACTTTAAAAAATCTTAGCATTAAACATGCTGCTAATGTGTATGCAAATATCTGACTTTAACGTGGGAGAGTTTATACTTCTCAGTACTTACAGGGGTGTAGTTTTGCATAAAGATCAGTCATCTACAACAGCACTGAGAAAATAGGGTTTGAGAAAAACAGGACTGAGTAAAACTGGTAACTGTCAACTGTGTTGTGGGGATTAGTGGTTTTGTTGTGAACAATTGTAATGGAACAGCTTTGTGCCATCTTTCTTGCTTTCAGTTTGAGATTGGCAAAGTCCAGTTCATGTCTATGAGTTTCATTCTGCATTCATTGACTTAAATCTAACAGTCAGCTGAGTCGGTCAAACTGTGTCTGAAATGAAGGAAAAATTAAGACTATTCTGATAACAATTTCTTCATTGTTTTCTGTTGAGTTTTCTTGGAATAGAAAGCTCTTAATTGAAAGCTGGCCAGAACACAGCATATATCTAGAGCCATGTTTTACAGGTCCTGTGCACCATGCTGCACTCTGATGCTCTTGTGATTTGGGTCATGCTAGAATGAGCCAAACAGCTTGAAATGCAGTCTGAGGTCTTAGCCGTGTTTCTCAATTGGATTTTAGCTACTAAAATCCCCATATCCATGCCTGGGAACTTTAAAAGTATCACCCTCACCAGACTGGAGAGAAAAAGTAGCCTGGGCCAAGCAGCTGATAAACCTGCCCTCAGCTTTGGGATAAATGCTGCTATGGGAGAGTTCCTGCAGTGCCTCTTGTCCTTCTCAGCACCTCTGCTGATGGGAGGAGCAGGAGGAAGTGGGAATAGCATAAACCTGTAAATAACAGAAATAAATAGCATAAACCTCTAGAGCTGGAGGCAGGACTGTGGGGCAGAGTTGGTAGGGAAGAGCTTGGGCCCCTCAACCTGCCCCCATCTGTATCTGGTTCAAGGCTTTCCTGACTTTTCAGTGCACAGCTGTGCAGTGGTATCATGGTGCCTTTCAAATTTCATGCACATCTGATATTAGGAGGATGTGTCAGCAGAGGTAACCTGTTATATCTTGGACAATCAAGATTTTTGCCTCCCATAATAATAGATTGAAAGGCTTAGTATTTTTATCTTTGGTTCTGCCGAGAGAAATGGAAACTAATATTGGGGTTGTTACGGGTGCCCGACTGCATGGGTCTGAGCTGCTGGTTTTTCTCACTAGTATAAGTAATTCTCTAATTCAAATATTCTACATGACTGTTCACTTGGTGTGAAAATATTTGGTTGTCACCAAAAATGTGCAGAAATCAAAGTGTATCTCCTTATTAAATTAAAAAAACATATAAATGGTACAGATGAGCCATAATTAGTTGGTTTTTAAGAAGTGGGACAGCAAAGTTTATCTAAGTATCGTATTGTTTTCTGTAATTTCAAAGCCAGAAAATGCTGATTAATACTGCTGTCTTTTATAATGATGGCCACAATAGGAATCATGCTTATGGCATGGAGCACTTCAAAACAGGCAGCCTGTTGCAGTCATGTTCAATTCCCGTCTAATGCCACTGGTACAGCAGTAAACAAGGCACGATGCAGATTTGCCACTAATACCTTTAATGCCTCTAAAATAGTACACCTATTGTTCTCTCTGAACCAAAGCTCCAGGCCACTAATACCAGCTCAACAGTTCCTGGCCACTTTAAAAGGCCAGTGTGTGCCTGAGCAGGGGTGGCTGCGGCGCCAGTTGCAGACAGAGATCTTAGGAGCCCTGCTGCTGTTGTCACAGGAAGCTCTGGAACATCCCAAATTTGTATCAGACTCAGTGGTCAAAGTATTGTACATTTCTCTCTCTCCTTGGCCACAAGTTTGATTTAATTCTGCTCAGGAATCTGTGTCATCTGCCTGGTTGGATTTGCAGCCTGTCCAGCTTCGACTTTGGATCTGAAACGAAGTTTGCTGGTTTTCTCTTTGATCAGTGTGCCAAGCTTGCATTTACACAATCAAACTGAAGAGTTTGTTCACAATATATGTGTTTGACAGATTTCTGTTCTGATTTAAGAAATCAAATGCCACATGTGTAGTAGTTTTAGGTCTTGCATGTGTTTCACTTGATATTCACCTATCCTGAAAGCTTATGTTCCCTGCTAAACTTTGTGATTTAGTTCCTTTTTTATGAACAGAAGTCCTTTTGCAGGGCTAATCTTTATTAGTCTCAGTCTTGGCATCTCTAAGATACCTGTGAAATGAGCACTTAAATCATGTCTGGTTATTCTGCTCTCAGAGTCAGCTCCTTTTTGCCTTCTAGTGAGAGAGCAGAAAGTTCTGATTTTCAGGTGGACCTGTGCCAGACATTTAACAGGGGCAGGGACCCTGCTGAGCAGACATTCCCTTGGAAAGTCAGCAAGTTTCTCATTGAAAGTGTACCTTGTTATCTGCCGGAGCCTTGGTTCTGTTGTGTGCAGTTGTAACATAGCAGCTGCGTGGGGCTGTGCCTTCACTGGAACATATTTGGCTTAATAATGACTGTGGATATTGCAGGCTCTGCCTAAAACTTAGGAAGGCTGTAACGTGGAGCTGTTCTAAACACGTGGTTATTGTTTGTTTGCCATCTAATCTGTATGGTGTGGTGTAGGAATGTGATCCTCCAGCGTGCTCAGCTGCCAGGCAGGCAGATGCCACGCGGGTTCCTAACGGTGCCCTGACCTTTGGCACCCTGTGAGCGTGTGGAGCTTCCAATGTCCTGGCTGGAGAGGTCGTCCTGTACTGTGGGATTTCTGTGCACTGATGCTGCAGCTTTCTAAATAGCTACAAAAACTATAAAAAACAAACAAAACATTTCAGTGCTGGGTGGGAACTGCTTTCCTGCAAAACTGGCTGAAGAAGACTGTCAGTGTTGAGCTGATGAACTTCTTGTAGCATAAATTAAACAAAGCCAGCACAGAGCTGGAGCTGAAATCCCAGAACATCAGCTTAGATCTTACAGTAACGCCTATAGCAACTCATACTACCTGAGTAACAACCCTTCAAGTAATACCAGAATACACACCTCTTCATTAAAACTAAAACAGGATTGCTAATGTCTCATTTAATATGCAAAACAACAAATTTGTATGATCGTATATATGGTTGTAGGAACCTCTGGGTTATGTAGACCTGTAGAATGACAGTCGATGCACTGAATATTTGTTCTTGCAGAAATGCCTTTAAAAAGACAGCTATCTTAGGAGCATAAATTCACACATAAAATGCCTCTGGGAAGGTCTTGCTTTCAGGGGGACTGAAGCAGCTGTAGACAAATACTTTTCCACTGAGGTAACCATGAACTCTCAGTTTTGTACAAAGCAAGTAGAATGCTTTGACTGAAGTGTGTTTTCCACTGAGACAGGCAATGGGATGGCCAGAGTTAAATTTTCTAATAATAGCTTTGATACTAAGGAAGTATGGAAATTCATATATTCTATTCCTGCAATGGCTTCCATCCAAAAAAACATTGTTTCCTGATACTGAATTAAGCTGCAGAGTATATGGCAAATCATCAGGACTAGGAATTTCTTATCCCAGACAGTTATCTTCTACATTCTTAAACCAAAAATGCTGCATAGTGCATAGCAGTGGGCAGCCTTCATGCAGGAAAAAGTGCTGTAATATGGGGAAGAACATGATACCAGATAAGGGTACAGGAGATACTCACTTCTGTATCAAAAGCAAATAAATTGGTGAGATTAAACTAAGCTAGTTCACGTATCAGAAGATTAAAGAATTAGCCTGGAAAGACTATTAACTGAAAAACGGAATGAGGTTTGGATGAATTGTAGCTGTTGTGTCAGTGAAGATGTGGTAGAAAGGAAACAAGGTGCCAGATGAACTTCCATTGTTTTAAGGAAGGAATGCTTTTTGCCTGGAAGAGACTTGGGGATGTATAAAGGGAGAGGTTGTATTGCTTAGTATGCAAAGTATCTGAATAATGAAAAGACAGTCTATGAAGCATTAATGCATCCCTGACAGTAATGGAAACTGGAATTAATGGCAGCCAGGTAATTCCTGGTTAACCTACCTGTATGTGTGTAATTTAAAAAGGTGATGCACACACACTCTCCTCATCTGAAACACTGCTGCAGAAGATAGATCGTCTTCGTCTCCAATACAACAGTGCCATTATCAGTCTGGGAGGGTCTGTATCCGAATCATTAACATTTGCAATTAATACTTATTTCAGTGTATATTAATGCCTGCCACTTTTAAAGTAGGACAGACAGATCCACGATTTACATTGCAGAGAATGGCCACTAAAATGTAAATGTAACAATGGATACAATTAAAATGTATCCACTGACAGGAATTAACATATCCATTTGCTCAGACCTTTAATTGGGAGGAGATACTAAGGAGATAACACTGGAGGGAATAACTTTGACTTCTTGGCCGTTGGGATTAGTTACAAATTTCACCTCAGTATGTGACAACATACACTGTTTGTAGGCTCTAGATGTTCCGAGAAAAGAAGTGTCCTATGTTTTAGGAAAGAATTATAGAATATCCTGAGCTGTGAGGGACACACAAGGATCATCAAGGCCAACTCCAAAGGAAAAAAAAAAAAAACCAAACCAGAAAACTTGGCCGCTTAAGAAAGTACATGTGAAGAGTGAGATCCAAGAGTGAAGAATGGGTTTCTCACAGGTAAAAGTGTGGGCAAAGTCCTGAAGGTCTTGGTCAGCTTTTGTGCAATCAAAGTTTATGTTATGTTGAGGTCAAGATTTTCTGGAAAGGGGCCATTGGTACCTGGTCAACAGTTTCCCACATCACCAGAATTGTGAAATTGTTGGCTGTGCTCCAAAGAATTCAAGCTGCTTGGTAAGCACAGCTTTCTTTTGCCTTCAGAGATGGAGTCCTGCACAGCCAGAACAGGTCTTGCTGCTGGGAAACTTTCAGTAACATTACTGAGGTCATACAGATGAGCATATAATTACTTTGATAAGCAGAGTTTCAATTAACATGATTGCAATCTAGTAGCACTTAAATAGTTACTTAAGAAGAGGATTTCACCCTGTATACAACCTATACATGAAGAATGAAAATCTGTATGATTAAACCACACCGCAAAGTTAAACATTACCAGAACCTATACATAGCCTTAGGTTCAACTTTTGACCCCACAAGAATTATTGCCTAAATAAAAATCCCAGGAGAAGGGATCCAAGACAGGAATTTGCATCAGATTAATTGTCAATGACAATGTTTTTGTGGTTTTATGCAAAATGCAAGAAGAAGATTAAAATAATGAACAGTGCCTTGCAACGCGCAAACGCTCCTGGACTAGGCCAACCTTCTTCTTCCAGACAGCTCAGCTGACTGGGCCTGGAGCCTGGGCAGGCATTTTAAACAATGAGCTGAAATGCTCTGCAGACGAAGCAGCATCTCTTGGATTACACACATAAAAATAATGTGAAATACTGATATGCTCCTTAGAGGACAGTCATGCCAAGATTGAAGGTGGAAATTCAGGCAATCCTTGCTCCAGCAATCAATGATGATAATGACAACTCCTCCTGATTATAACACTTCTCTGTGTCCAACCCCTCTGCTGAGCCAATTTTCCATGCTGACACTAAATACGTGGGGGCTAATGAGCAATCTGTTACTCTTGGAAATCTCCCATGGTAGGCTTGCCTCAGACACGCACTTGGCAAGTTCAGGGCAGTGTTTAAATTTGACTGAAATGCGACCTGGTCATATATGTGACCTTCCTGAAAAACAAACCAAGTGTTTTTCCTCTTCACTGGGGTCTCACAAACATCTTTGCTTCTCTGGTACTAAAAGATTCTCCTTTTAAACCAGTTTTGTGGTCATGGAGGGCCTCAAACAAGCCTTGCTTGCAGAGCCTGGCTCTCTCTACTGGTTGAGATTTAGCATTTTCAATAGACAGCTTTCTGATAAAACTTAGAATGTGACCTTTCTGGCTTTCAGAACAACTTCAACAAGTCTGTTGATAGCAGGTGAGCATCAAGCCCTTTGTATTCTCTGTGCTTGTTAAAGAGATCAAGTATAATGATTAAAGAAGCTAATAACCAGTTGTATGAAGAAAGCAAAGTTTTAGGAAATGCATTTTAAGAAATGCAACAGCAACAACAAAAACAACTTGGTGCATTATCAGATGAGCATTCAAAAATTAGCAAATTGAGATTGGATTAAAAATGGGAATTTCTGCAGTTTTGGGCAGGGAAGAAAGTCTTTCAGTTCACAGTGTGTTCCTGTAGTGGAGGTAAATTGCTGCAGTTTACCTAAGGATTGAATTCTTGTCTGCTTCTCAAATTCTAGCTTATTTTTATTCCAGTTTTTACTTTGACATTTAAATGGCAAATATATGCCATTAAATGGTATTTGGGATGTTCTTTATATATTTTCATGGGAATTAAGTTCCATTAGTTGAAAGTCTTAGAGATGTCTGTTATAGGGATTGCATAAAATGATGGAAAGGCAATTCATGACTGGGATAGTTTAAATCGAGTGTAAGAAAAATAAAACCTTCAGAAGGTCAACCTTTATGCTGTCTAATAAAAGTGATCCCTCTGTCTCTAACTGACACTCTCCCTTCTGTAGATTTATCTCAGATTTGTCTGCTAGGTGGGTTGCTGTGGGTAGTTGGGTGTAAACACAGACTAATGTTAACACTAGTTAGTATGCAGATAACTTTCAAGCAGTGAGAAGAACTGGATTGCACCTGAAATCACCAGCAGGCTGAAATACTCACGACCAAATTGCTAAAACAGGTGTCTTTCACCCTGGTCTTCTATCAGGCCCGAAGTTATTCTGCAGTCCTCATGCTTACTACAGGGTTTCAGCCGGTACCAGATACTGTATCACTGTTAATTATAACACTTTTTTAGCTCACAAAGTTTGCCTGTGGTGTGTGCTGGCAGGTGATGGTAGTTCCTGGGAGTGGAAGTTCATTCAGCTCTACACAGCCATGTAAACCTTCCCTATCAGCATTAAAACATTTTTGTTTATTCTAGGTCTCAGTTAAACAAGTACCATAATGCCCTGGCAATAGAATCTTAACAGACATTCCGTGGTAGAAAGATTCTTTCTAGCTTCAGGAGACTGTTTTGAAGCAGAGGGCTTTAAATATTTGTCACCAATTACAATGAAGAAGATTATGTTTTCAGAGGGAGTGTCTGTTCAGAAGGTGCAGATCCTGCAGTAACACCTCAGCTAACTGCTGACAGTGAGGGGGCACAGGACAGCCCTGGGACTGATGGCTTATTTGTGAGGAGGAGTGTAAATGCTACCTTATTTTGAGTTTTGACCATCTTCAGGATAATCAAACAATTTTATTACTCTTCCTTTAGTTATAAAATGAAATAGTTTTCTGATCCAGAATAGAACATTTAGTAATGCTACAGGTAACGTTACGTGCCTCCTGAGTGAAAATGGAAATTACCTGTAAAATTCCCTTTATAAATTCATAGCAAAGCGCTGGCCATTCTGCACTGCTGTAACAATATACTTACAATAGTGTATGTATGTATGCATTAGGTGTAATGTACATGTGACAGTGCTGTAATCCACCCTTGCAACAAAAGGAAGGAGAACAAATCCCATCTGCAAGTGGGATAGCCAGAGCTGGGACATTGCAGTCTCAGGCCAGGGGGCTGTCAGTGCAGAGCTGTGCAGTTTTGGCCGTGCTGAACTCAACGGGTTGGTTTTTATTTCTGCATTTACTCCCAGTATATCAGAGCTGATCTCACCGTGCTGGAGGAATCAACCCGAAGCCTGAAAACGTTTGTGCCTCTCCCTCTTCCCTTCCACCGCTTGCCCTGTGAGTGCAACAGAAAGCGGCCAGAGCAGCCCCGCGCAGCAGAGATGCTGTGCTCGCTCAGCTGTTTGCTGCCCGCTGTCAGAGCCGCAGTGCCCGGTGCATTGTGCCGGCTCGGCAGGGTCTGTGCTCGGCTTTGTTCGGCTCCGCTCGGCTCCGAGGGGTGTCTCGTGCCGGGCAGGGCACGGGCTCTCCCTCACGGCCGGGAGCGTGTGCTCTGCGCAGCTCTGAAGAGAGGAAAAGAAGCCAAAGTCAGCGTGAATTATGTACTCCCGCAAGTCTGGCTTTCTGTGAAGAAGTAATTTCAGGCTCTTGCTCAGATCCTTGGCCTTCTACCCTCCACCTGGCCTCTCCCTGTTAGTGCTCCGGCCCGCAGGCGGTAAGAGCGTGGCCCTTCACGCTGTGTTTGCAGTGCTGTGTCCTTCGTGCTGTTGCTGGTTTGATATTTCCAGTTTTTCAGTATTCAGGCACCATTAGCTAATACCACAGGTCTTTGCCAGAAAGCCTGAAACAACTGGAATCGTTGTTGTTCGCAGTATCCGAAACTTTTTCTAATGAATTCCCTTTTATTATTTGGTTGGGTTTGAACCCCTGGGGCATTTGTTGCCCAGCAAGACTTCTGAAATAGGCCAACTTTTGCCTTTCTTACTGTTTGTTTATCCAAATCATGATGAAAGCATTTACTAATAGCAATTTGTATGTGATCTTGGTGTACCATTCATAGCCGTCCTAAGGCCGAGTTTCCATGACAACTAATTAATAAAGATTAGCTTTTCTTATGGAGCATAAGACTCAAGTACATCTTGTTTTGTGATGTAGATAATCTCCCGATCTGGTTTTGGAGGCTGGATCTTGTCACAAAGATGCCACAGGCAATCTGTTCTGATTTATAGCCAGACTTGCAACACCGTTAGGGGTAAATCTTTTAGATAGTTTTTATTTTCCCGGTTCTTATGTTTGTCCACTTGCTTGTTTGTTTACCTGTCCTTGGTAAACAGCTGAGTTTCTCAGCCTCTTGTGATTTGAAGGATGTAGGAGGAAACCACAATCCTTAAATTTTGCTAACTTTAAAATTAGCTGAAGAACAACCTAGGTCTTCAGACAGCTAAACTGTGTTTAAAAAAAAAAAGTTATTTAGATGAAAAGCATGATGTTAAATTGTTAATAATACAAAACTTATCATAAAACAATGTAACATTTATTCTACTTTCTTAACATCATTCTTATAGAACATATTTTTTATTACATAATATACTTCTTATATTATTTAGAGGTTTCACTGGAACTTTGAAAACAAGCTGGATTTTGTTTGCCAGCTTACTAAGAAACAAATACTTTATTTCATACTTAACCTTTTCTCAACTGTGAAGTTGCCAACAATGCTGTTATTTTCAATTCGTAGGATAAGGGAAGACAGGCATCAAAGCTCCCTTATCCTTAAGGACTTTCATGATGAGCTGTACTTGGGCAACATCTGCTCTGTGTTTCAAACACTCTTGGTGACACTTCCCTGAATGGAAGACTATTTGCTTTTGGGTAAGTGTGAGCCAAGGACAATCTGGTGGTTTACACTTGATTTTACTCAGATATTGACCAACCTGAAACTCATTTTGTTTGCTAAAACAAAGGATTTTAGAAGAAGACAGTTTTATATTAAATGCAGAATGGTGTCTTTCCATCACCTGAGAATATAAGCTTTACATCCACGCACTTTCTTGTCTTTCTGTATCAAAACCCAACCAAACAGAAAAGAATGGCAGTCTGTCTTAAGTTTTGGCTTTGATCTCCCTTTCTGTCTGTGTGCTTTACCTTTTTCCATCTGTGAAGTACTGCTTGGCAGTTCTTGAGTTTGTGTCAGTCCCATGTTAAGAGACAATTCTCCAGTAATCACAGTGCAGAGCTGTGTAAGAGTGGTGGCACTCCAGTGACTACTCAGAAATTACACCTCAGCAAAACGCTTTGTTTTGCCTTGACTCTTGTACCTCCTTATTGTGCAAAGCATTTTCACAAGTGAAATCCTTTCTACTGCTGACATTTAGTTACAGACTTGTTGGTTTAAGTGCGTCTTTCAGTGAGGCATCAGGTACCAGCTGCTTTCTGATGTGCTGTCAGTAGTTTGAGCTCCATTTTATCTTTCATAAACCCTTTGACAAAAAAACACTCTTAATAAGACCTGCAAAAATATCTCCCAGATAGATTAATTCTATCCTTCCCTCAGTACAGCAGGTTGTCTCACTAAGCTTGCAGTCAACAAGGAAAACCTGACTGACAAAACACTTTTCCACACAGTCTCTGTGCAGCCATTCAGTGCTGCCTCCCGTTTGCACAAACAGTGCCAAGTGCTTTGGTGCCCTGCAAATGAGGACCATGCTCCTCAGAGCTCAGACACAAGCCAAGACCACCCACATTTAGGAGGAAATGGGTATTTGCAAGCTGAAAATTAGCTGATGCAGCACATGTCATCATGGGAGAGTGCATTGGGCAGAGTGGTGCTAATGCAGCAGCTGGCCTGAAATGCCAGTAAGGAATCTCGCTGTCAGAAATCTGTGAAGAAATCATGTCATCATTACCTGTAGCACAAACATCTGACTTGCTAAATTCTCAGCATCTGTTTGTTAATTCATCAGATTTAGTCCCTTCATCTTTGCATCACTATTTAGTGTCAAGCAGAGAGAAAATGAGGAGTAGCATGACTTGCCTTTCTGCAGATGTGCCCAGCTGGATTATGCCCTACAGGCCAGGAGAAGCTGCCCTCCAGGAACTGTTCTAGCCCTTGCCTTTATTCCCTATGCCAGCCCCAGAGAGGGGACTGATCCCAGTGGGATGCCACGTTGGTGTCTCTGAGGCAGCAGGGAGGATGCCGTGAAGAACATCTGCAGTACTCAGAGAGCAGGGCTGACCAACACCCAGACCTGTACCAGCTCCAGGGCAGGGTAACAAAGGCACTTGCACTTCCTAACTGCAGCTTGGATGAACTGTGGTCCAGCCTGTCTCATTCCTTGCTGTGCTCTTGTTGCCTCTAAACTCCCTAACGAGCATGCTAAATATCTGCATGCCTTGCCAGGAGAATCAGATGTCAGTGACGAACACAATTATCCTAGAGAGAATTTAACCCCTCATTTATCTTACACCACAATCAGTCAATCAATCATATTTGTTCTGGGTTTATGGCACTTGGTCTGGGCTGATACTTTGTAGTGTCACACAAAAATATATGAATTCTGGTTTTGGTTCACGGTACCGTTGACTCCTGTTCCTTCCTCTCACAATTTCTGTTTCTATTTTGACACATCTCTGCTGTTTTAAGAGCAAACTTGCCATGTTTTTAAATCCAGGGGTTTGGTGTTTCAAA